>CM027121.1:33862929-34097929 GCA_015476505.1 Urochloa ruziziensis | reverse complement strand
GGGATAAGTTATACTCTGCATATTTGCGAGCACTATTTACACACTGTACTATATCTATGCTATTTTGGTATATAATTCTTTCTTTTACACACATTTGTTATTATATATTTTAAAAAAACACGTGCCTGTGGCACGTGCACCTCTGCTAGTATAGCTAAAGAATAGCAATATAGTTGTAGATTCTTTTTGTACTTATTATGTCCAAAGTGACTGAATGGCTTTATTCTAGTCCAATAAAGAAGATATTACAGGTGATCCGAGATCTAGATGGATTTGTTAACTTGAGTGATGGTGCTTAAAGTGACAATTATCTAAGTTAAGCTAAACGAAGTGGTGGACGTGTCATTTTCTACCAGATTACCACGACGTAACCCGCTATCTAGAAAAATCTATAAACCACTTCGGATTCTTTAGCTTTATTAACGATTCGTCATGTTGACGTTTAATCCATATTAAGACGTCGTCATTTTTTCGTTTAATCCACACGTTGTCTCCTCAAGTTAAAAATATGATTAGACCTGATGAATGTTTTAGAGAGTACAAAGCACGGGACCATGATTTTTTTTGAACTAATGGCACACGGACATGTGTGTTTCATTGATATAACAGAAAAATACAAGACTACATCCCTAGAAAGCTATAATCAGGCAAAACAAGAGAAAACTAAAAAAATATCTAACAAATGGTCGGTCAGATTGAGACATCAACACCAGTACACTCTGCTCGATCGGATTGGGGCATCGACATGGACCTCTACATCTCCGTGGACAAAGCCTAGCCGAATTGGGACATCGACTTGAGCCGCCACTATCTCTGCCTGGTCGGATTGGGTCGTCGACACGAGCCACCGCCATAGAGCCACATGCCAGTAACACCGATCCCAATCCCCGGCAAGGAAGAAATACAGACACCGCATTGTCCGACGCTATGCGTGACACCACTCCTAGGGCACATATATATAGGAGCCACATGCGAATCGATCAAAGCCATCAAGCTGCCGTACACCGCTCCGAGCATCGACACTTAGCGTTTAGGACAAGCAAGGAGTGCACAAGTAGAGGGACGAGATAGAAAAGACCCTCTCTTTCTGACGAGATAGCAGGGAACCCATGATAGATAAGTAGAAAATTAGAAAATGTTTGCAAAGATACATCATTCAGTTTTTGATAGGCGCTCGGATGTGTGTTAGCATACGTGAACCGTGGAAGATCAAGGTGGCTAACCTCTGATTCTCTTGGGCCCAGTTGTGAAGCAGGCCTTTTGGGCCGAACCCATATGTATAGTAGCCCAGCCGGAGTGACAGTATCTGCAGTTGTTCATCCATCATCATTGGCAATTTTTTTTTAAAAAAAATCCATCATCATTGGCCATTGGGCATTAGCTGACTTTTACACTACTACCAGCGCTCAGAAACGTAAATTGAGTCCCCGCCGAGTGCTCTCGCATCAATGCAAGTCTGTTTGCGGCATCCCGAAAGTGCGCGCGCGAAGGCGATGTCGGCACACACGTGCAGCGGAGGAAGGATACTGTAGCCTAGCTGCCCTCAAAAGAGGAAAGCAAGATACTGTAGCTTTTAAGAAGGCAAAATAGGCAAACGTGTCCCTCAACTTTACACAAAGGGTCATGTCAGTCCTCGAACTTTCAAAATGGTCAATTTGGTCCCTGAACTCTTGTTTGTAGGTCAAATACGTCCCTATGCTAATTTGAAAGGCATGAGACGAGGGAAATTGTCACTTTTGCTCTTGGTACAGTTTTTTCATCCTTGTCGTCTTGCTAGCTCGCGCTCGCGCCCACCTCCTCCGCTGCCGCCCCCACCACGGCCAGCTCCTGCAAGGGCGGCGTACCGAAGGAGACCAGCGGCAGCGCACCCTGCTCGCCACGGAACCACGGGAGGAGGTTCCAAAAACGCAGCAATGTTCCGGAGCATGCCCGTCGTTGCGGCCTGCATGGCAGGCGTCTCGTTGGCATAGGCGGTGAGGAGGGTCGCCACCCCGCCGCGCGCGGATAGAGTCGCCAAGGCATCTTGGGAATCGAGCTGCGAAGGGGAAGGTGGCTAGCACAGAGATGGTACGCTCGCGGGAGGGTGGGAGGAGGTCCCCGTCGGCGGAATCGAGCAGTGCTGCCACCACAAAGGTTGTTGCTACTGTTGATGGGGATGCAGGTAAGGTCACTGAACACCGCGTAGCTGGCCGCGGCATAAACTCACTGTACCAAGGGCAAAAGTGACATTTTCGCTCATCTCATGCCCTCCACATCAGCACAGGGACGTTTTTGACGCAAAAACGAGAGTTGAGGGACCAAATTGACCCTTTTAAAAGTCTGAGGACTAAACTGATCCTTTGTGCAAAGTTGAGGGAGGAGGTTGCCTATTTTGCCTTTTAAGAATACAGGGGCATACACCCTCTATTTTGTTACGCGTTCGTTGCTGCGGATCGGATGCTCTCTGTGGAGACGGACAATGACAGCCTGAAGCAATTACCTTTACAACATTATTACTGCTATTCAATTGATAACCATAGTATAGCTTTAGCAAGATAGTTACTTGATGACACTGATGAATTCAATTTCCTATATCTCTGCCCTGGGAAGAAAGTGCGAGTAGTGACAATGCTTGACAAGAAACTAGGGGAGGGCAAGGATGGTGCTTTATTCCACCTAGAAAAGCATACACTTAGATGCTACTTTATTTATCCATCCCTTTTTTTATAAAGCGTATTTTATTTCATATGTAGTAGAAATCTTAAAACGTAAGCTTTGGCATTTAGTTTCTTTACTATAATTTGTCAATTGCAACAAACATCACATATATCAAAAGCTCTTTAAAATACTAAATATGAATTTATTAACAAAGCTCTTTAAACCACGGTCGATGGTGGCGGTTGTGTAGCTGTGTATGTCATCTCACTTCATTACGAGGACGAGAAGATGGATATGGATATGAAAAAGGCAAGCGATGCAAGAGGGAGGGAAAGCGAGTGACAAGGTTTGTCACGCGCAACGAGCATGGAAGTCCCCAAGCACGGGAAGAGGGGAGGGTGGTTGGCATTGTGATGCTTGGGGCACTTGGGTGTGTACGTTTGCTTCTTGGCCACTGCCAGCTAGCCACAAGTGTGATGTTGGAATTTGACGCCATGCGCGCCGCCGCCGCAAGTGTGATGTTGGAATTTGGCACCATACCGGTAGCCAAAAATGTGAAAGTAAAAGCTACCACGACCTTAGTGTACCTACTAACCAAGCAACGTTAGCCAATACAACCTTTAGAGTGGATGATTGTGGAGCATAACCAAATGAGCCCTTGATATGAGACATAGAGGTGACCATAAAACTTGAGATATATGGCCTTGTCTTAGCCATAGATGTTTAATTTAATCATGCGCCACAACCATTATCATAAATAGCTCAAGCGTATGAGCTATTTATAAGTACCAAAATAGTTTGATTTACAAATGGATGGATAATAGTGACATATATATAAGAGCGGTTTTCTCAATAATATAATAGAATATGTTTATCCTACGGGAATCAACTCTCTAAGAAGACTCTGAAGTGGGCGAACACTCGACCCAGGGGGCAAACATACCGGCTCTGGCTCTGCGCACCTACTGATACCTTCCAAAGCACTTTCACGTCTAAACCGAAGTCATTTTGCTAAACTCCTTCCTTTTTCATTCTAATCCTCGCCTCATATTCTGTAGGAGCCTTTAGTCTTTTAATTAGAGTAAAAGTCGCGAGAGAGCAGAGAGTACCACCCTATCATGGTCTTGAGGATCTTAATAGTCGGTCGCGAGTATTGTCATAGTCAATGACGGTTAAAACTTTTAGAAAAAAAAGAAAACTTAAAATTGGGAGGGCAATCCTCTTAATCCATAAAACCTTCTTCTAGCAATTTCATAGTTATAACTTAGGCACATGCCATGGAAGTCTATGCAACCTTGAAATATTGAAATCCAGCCTGTCGAGACTCAGTATGTCCATGAGTAGCTGCTGGAGTGGAGGACGACGGAGGAGCTTCACCTGGTGCGCTGACGGCGTGGGGCCACGGTGTGACGTCAGTTCAAAAGCAAGGACACAGGAGCGGAGCGGGAGGTGGGTAGAGGAATAAAAGAGCTGCAGCGCGGGGCCGACCGACAAAACACCCAGAGCCAAAGACGTACCACGAGAGAGATAGACGCCATGGATTCAAGCCTTCATGGGTAGAGCACTGCTCCTCTCTCCCTCTTTCTCTCTCTCTCATCAACGAGCAAGCAAACACAATGGATCATCACGTGATGTGTACGGATCGGACTACTATTTCCTCGGAGAACTGGAGCAGTACTAGCTGTGGCAGGGGGTGATTGTGATTCTGTGGGTGTCTTTTGAGATGTCAACAGCACTGTTCATCTCTGACTGGCTCTGCAGCAAGCAGTACACGGAGAATTTCAATTTTTCAAACTGCTGCGCGTCGCTCAAGGAGCATGCACTCGTACAGATTTCATCCTGACCGACTGTCGGCAAATATCCTCCCATCTCTTCCTCCGAAAGAGAGAAAAAGAAAGTTACATCTTCAGTTACTTTGCCCCCACCTCTCCCTCTCCCTTCTTACAATCTTACTGTTTCAGTACATGCGTACGTACATATATGGTTTTGCATCGAAAATGTTATCTTTCAGTTTTTTTCTGCGGAAGTCGTTTCCCCCATCCAAAACTCAAGTTGGTTGGCCGATTAGTAACTTTAGAGGGACACAAATCAACGTCGTACTATACCTGTTGAGGGGTAGTAGTGCGTGCATGCATGTGTGTGAGATGAGTAAAATTCATGCAGAGATAGATTTATCAGCAGGAGCGATTGCGCGAATGAGGTCAACAAAGGAAGAAAAATAATATTTTTGTACTCGTTAGAAGCATTCATGATTAATAACTGGCAAGAGCTGTGGCAGTTCCAATTAACAAAAGATAGCATGTTTAGGTCGTCTTGGGGAATTACGTACATTCTCACTGAACGAACAAATTAATTAAATAAAGACTGCACACATTTGATGTGCATGTAACATTATACTGATGGAAATGCATGAGCATCCACATCTTAATGTGGACGTCCTCTCAGAAAATTTGTGGTGGAGTATGTAAGCACACATCGACCTATGGTGTATCTTACTATAATATTTTCAAGTTACCAAATATAACATTCAAAATCTACCTTCCATTTTTGGTAACTTATATGAATTGATATGCCATCTATAATTTAAACGCAACATGTATATATGTTTTCCGAACTTTAAATCAATTGAGCTGGGAGCATGGATGTCTGAGAAATTTTGAAAGATACCAAATATTTTAGGGGAAATTAACACCTCGAGTCACAAAATAGCTACTTGAAGTATATAAGACATGATCGGTACTACAAATTTCTATTATATTGTAAATTATTTGCAAAGAATAAAAATGGTCAATAAATATTTTTCACGGCATACCTACTCATAACATTTAGCCACCATGACTGACAAAACTATTTATAAATGCAAATATCTCTCATGAAAGTTACAAAAGATATAATTTGCATGCATAACAACTTGTACTTTCAATCGAATGGAGTGCATCTTATGTAAACAACCATCTAATTTGGTTACCTACTATAAGATGCATAAAATTCTCTATGAAGACAATTAATATTGCTTCTGTTTTTGTTATAAAAACTAGCTAACATTCATAGAAAATCATCCTCACTCTATAATAAGAAATATCAAACTAAAGCTTCTTTATCGAGAAAAATGCTTGACGCACCATACCGTTGGCTGAGTCATTATTATGACGGAAACTCCAAATACAGGTAGAAAATTGATGAAGACAACACATGACATATCATCATGCTGGCAACCCGAACAAAAAAGATGACGATGAGCTCACTCGAAAACAAAAATGGAATGAAACCGAAAGAAAAGGACGAGAGAGGGACGGCATTGCGCTTGGAAAAAAAGTAAGATGACAAGAGAAGCAATTATATGGATTCGAGAAGCTTATGTTATGTATACACATTTAATTCAAATTAATATATATCGTATCGATACCGACATGTGATGTGCAACTTTTGGTGTATGCGCATGCTTACATCTTTTTTTCTTTGCACATATACACAAGGGTGTGGCGGAATTGTTAAACAAATAATTGAAAATGTATGCTAGGTTAGGGTGGTGCTGATCGTTCTCTTTGAAGTCAACAGAAAAACTCCCAATCTCTTTTCCTTTTGCAAGCGGGACATCGCAACTAATGTTGTATAAAACTCTATAATACCGAAGTTTCAACAACTACTGTTCAAATATTATGTGTGTGTGGACCCTTTTCTCTCCGCTCCAACGATAGTGCCATCTGAGACGACTGAAATGTGAATATGAATGGGACCTAGGAAATGGAGGGAAAACTACTAAGGGAATATAATATATATAATGGATAATAGAGTCACCACAGGCTGCACTAACCCAATCATGATTAGTTGTTAAGCAGGAACACGCATCATCACACTAGAAATTCAAATCAATGTGACCCCATGGCTCTCAAATCAGCAAACAGTAAAAGCTTGAGCAAGCATGATGCGTCCTGATCGATCGAATATATATGAAGAAAGACATCATCATATCTGAGACAGTAGAGCAGCAGAGAGAAGGTTATCTTTCTCTACTTTCCTGCAAATTAAATTTCCTTGAAGTTAACCGATGATATGTTTTTCTTCTTATATATGTACTCCGATCCTAATAACATGATCCTACAGCAAGTCCCTTAGACCTCTCTTATACCAACAAACAATAACAATAATAGTAAATGAAAATTCAAGATGGAGGTGGGGATTAGAATTGGGATCGATGGAGGTGATGGATGGATGGAATCAAAAGGGTAGATGGTCTACACTTATCATGAGCTCGGCGCTGATCCTTCCTCCTCCTTTCTTGTCGCCGTTGTCGCCGCGGCGGCACTGGTACTACTTGTCGTTGCACTAGCACTGGAAGCACTTACAGCAGCAGGAGGAGGAGCCGGTGCCGACGGTGGTTGCGGCTCGCCGCCGGACGGCGACGGCTCGTCTTCATCTTCCTCGCCGGCAGCACCTCCCGACGTCCCTGCGCCGCCGCCCTCCGCCGTCACGACAGGCGGCGGCGCCACGGGCGCAGCGCCGCTCCCACTCCCGCGCTTGCGCTTCTTCTTCTCGTAGGGGATTCCCCGCGCCTTGGCCTGCGCCTCCCGCACCTCGCGGAGGTAGATGCGGACGGCGCGGGCGGCGAAGGGGTTGGACTCCGGGCGGCCGCCGGACTCCTCGTAGGCGGCGCGGAGGCGGCCGATGAGCGCGTCGAGGCTGCCCCAGGCCTGGCGGAGCGGGCACGCGCAGGGCGCCGGCGGGTTGGGCTGCCCGAAGTAGGCGCACCCCTCGGCGTGGACCTTGGTCTTGCCGAACTGGTCCAGGTACCGGAGGAACTCGATCACGTGGGCCCCGCTGCACCGCACCAGCGTCAGCGGCGGCTTGTGGTTCCGCAGGTACTGCAGGAACGTGTTCCAGTCCCGGCGCTTCTGCGACTCGTACCGGCTCAGCCCCGCCGGCGGCTGCTGCGCAAGCGGCTGCGGTTGGGCCGGCGGCGCTTCCTGCTGCTGAGCAGCTGGTGCTGCCGGCTGTTGCTTCTGCTGCGCTGATTCATGCTGTGCCGGCCGACTCGACGAGGCGGCGGCGGCGGTGGAGGAGGACGGGCCGGGCTCCGCTGGCGCGCTCGTGCCCCCGCCGCCTGCTGGCGCGTCGGGGCCGGGCTCCATGGCCGGCTCGGCTGATGCCCCGCAACTCTCCTCTTTTCTCTCTGGCGGCTGCGCCTTCTGGGATGGGGTTAGTGTAGGTGGGAACGGGGGGAGAGAGAGGGTAGCTGCTAGCCCGCTAGGCGGAGAGAGAATCAAGGATGGGAGGGAGGTAGAAGAAAGGGAGAAAGAAGCGGCTGGTTGGGAGTGTGGCATCCTTTGCGGCTTTTGTCGCTGGTTGGGTTAATAGCGTCTCCACTACACGCTGTCGAATGCTTAATCGAAATCATTTCTCTTTTTTTTCTTCATTTGCAGTTTTTTCTTTTATTTACCGCCGTAGTACGTTACGTGCTAGTAGTATGTTTCAAATCCATTCCTCCGCAGCTAATGTATTTTGTGATTTTTTTTCAGTATATACATATATCTATATATAATATATATAGTTATGTATAATATCTATACAACATATGGCTTTCTTGAGAGAGCAACTTCTTCTCAACGTCTTTTTGTCACTTTAGCGTGCATAGGATTTTGGATCCATCGCTCGTGCTGTGTGGAAGGGTGATTTCATTCTGCTCCATATGCATGCACTTTGCTTGTTTTCTTATTTTTTTCCCGTGTTGTTAGCCTTTAGTTTGAATGGGATTTTGGACGCATCACCAAGGCTGTGGAAGAGTGATGTGGCAGGCTGGGTCAGGTCAGGTGGGACATCGTGGAATATCATGTCAGCTTCTGAAAATAGTATACTTGCCAACAGCTGGCTGATTTGATTTATGACATCATCAATGCTTTGTAATTGTATACTACCTCCATTCACGTCCCCGACCAGAATTTGTACTGGCAGTAGGCCAATTTTTTTGTTTAAACATCATTTAAACAAAAACAGAGGAGTAGATGCAGTGCGTTTATTTCCATTGCGAAATTCATCTTAGCGGCCGGTGACATATTTAAGCAACCAAATTCGTTGTTTTTGGAGTAACATTGCAACATTATTATTACTCGTAGGCTATGTTATGCATGCATGCATAAATTCGTAGGTCCAAACATGATGAACTCCCCTTGATGAACTTAAAAGGGCAACTGAATCACATATATATAGTTTTTCTAGGGTTTTATGTGTTATATGATCCTCTCATATATATATTTGACAAATATATTCTTGGGAAACAAAGGTTATGAAGCAACTTGTAACCATAATACATTACCTTACAAAAATGTCCATAAGAAAAGATTTACTGTGTGTCACATTGCTTCTACGAGAATGTGTGTTGGTATAAGCAAATGTGGAAGGAAGTAACCATTTTGTTAGGTAAGTAGAAAAATAATACGAATGTGGTCAATATCGATCACCATATCGAAGTGTCCATATGTTCAAATCTACTAAAGGCCTAAGAAGATAAATATGTTTGGTCTCTGGCACCATTAGGGCACGTACAACGGCAGTAGTTTGCCGTAGACATGCAACGTTGTTTTTGCAAAACCCCCCTCCTCGACGGGTTGAGCGGCACCATCATCGTTTCGTTCGTCTACAAGCTCCGCTCGTGCTCCCAGGACAGACGACGGCTCGACGCACCATTGTACCAAAGCGATGCGGGGAGACGACAACAGCGGGATCCGTTGCGCGCGTAGGGATCGCCTAGCTGCGTCTTCCTCTTCTCTCTCGTCGAGCGAGCTCCGTCGCGGGGGCCATGCCGCTGACTGCAGCCAAGCGAGCTCCGCCGCTGCGGGCCCTGCGCGGGCGGGCGCGCACGCCCAGCGGCTGCCGCACGAGCACCGGCATCTTGCTATCTGTGCAAACATGGTCCATTCAGTTTCGTCAGTAACCCTTATTGCAGTGCAACCGGCCATCTTTGAATTTAAATTTGAGTGTCCAAATCAAGGTTTCTGACCTTACCTTCGGCTCAAATGTGTTCTCCATACATAAAGGATTCCATTTTACTACTTACACAGTAGCATTGCTGCAAAAAATTCTCACTATTTGCCCTCAAAGTTGGCCAAAAACCACAGTTTAATGAGTTTAGAAAAAAGCTTACTCTCTTTTCTGTTTGTTTCCTTTCCTTCATATAAAAGTGTTTAACCATATCCAATGATTAAATCATGAACCCTAATTGTCATTCCCGAATTGTTGGGTATTTTTTATTAAATTGTCCAATGATTAAATCATGTGGAATATTTGAGTGTACTGTGCATTGTCTCATGTATGTAACAAAATGGCTACAAAGATCAAGTATGCACTAGATCATCATGGTTTGTGTGTCAAAGGATGCATTAAACACCCTGAATAGACAGCAGCTGTATGCACGTTTGTACAAGCTGTCTATTCAAGCTGTCTATTTGTACCGAACAAACAGCAGCCGTAGACACTGTTGTACTTGCCCTTAGTGCTGCAATGTAGGAGCCTACGTTCATTTTCTGTAAAGACTGTTTAACTGCTAGCCAATTGGGTTAAATTAGGAGACCAAGTTCGCTTTTCTTTCTTCCCAAAATGCAAAAGGGGAGGAAAAGATTCGTGTGAAGGTGACTTCTGATAAAGCACCCTTTTGCTAGACGACGATACGTTACACGAGATAGACCCCTCTAGCCGCAGTACAATTCCTCCTTATTTGTCTAGTTAAGCTCACTTTTTTGCAGATTCAAGAAGACACATTCAGAAAGCTCTAGCAAATTGTACTGCGGCTAGAGCCTAGAGGTTAACACAAAACCCTTATTGCTGGCACTAATTGTAGTTATAGAGGAAAAATATATGAATAGATGCTGGTAGATATTTTGACTAAAAAAACGATGCTGGTAGATATTTCTTCTGACTTTCAAAAAACATAATCAAATATGATAGAGGACGCTCTTAACCAATTGCATGCTGTACGGCGATTCCATATAACATATTTTGTATTTTTGAACAAAAAAACATATTATCGAGTTATTCTCTTTTTTCTCAGGGTGTTAACTATTCACATGACAATCCAAAAGTTGCTATTTGGAATAATTTTGCGATCCAAAGTTTGACATTACTGTACTAGCAAGTGGGGTCTACCTCACTCGCTGATTATGGAAATATTCAAGGCATTTCCAATAGCATGAGGGAAATTTATCCATTCATGTTTAATTTGCACAAAAATTTAATTCTGCTATGTCAGCTGTTCTTATATAGAAAATATCATTAGCAAATTAAACACAGCACACAATTTAGTGTTCACTTGTGAACATGTTTCAATACGACTGTACAATTATGTGCACTAATTCTATATTACCACGCTAACCACGATTGTACCATCTTTCTTCATAGAAACTTAGAATATTTCATTTTCAAAACCAGAGGAATCGCAGTATATAATAGTCTTTCTTTTGCTCTCCTCTTTGATCCTGCGCTGACACTATTGTTCATAGACAACAGGAATAAAAATAACTCAATTTAGATTATCCCCCACTCTATATGTATTGTACCATTGTAAGCTATCTGTATAGCTTTCACCACACGAAACATATTCATATTAAAAAATCACGAGTGGCTGATGCCAAAGCATAAAAAAAACAAAGTCAGTTATAGTTTGGTGCATGCACTGTACGCACACTGATGGAGCCACAGATGGGACAAACCCTAATCATGATCACACACACTAAGCATAAATAATTATAATTCAAAGGACACAAGGGGATTAATTGAAAATGTAGTGCTTGACAATTGGGGGCACTACTCATACTCTTTTCTCTTTTGCTTTGTTTTTGCAAGTAGCCAGTAGGGTACTATACTCTCAGGTCGACTGGACATCTATCGATCTTACTGTAATCACGAGCAATATACGTTCAAAAAGATAACGCGCGTCTAATTTGTTATACCCTCTTGGAGGGGCCAGCATGAATGATTAGTCCACCACTAATTAAAGATTTGCTTGCATAAAGGTAGTCTAATAATATCTACATCGTACGGATCTATGCATCACCAGATATATTTTTTGGGTGCAGTTAAACAAACAAAAAGTACCCTCAGAAGAGTAATATTTGGAGCAGAGATGTTCAGGGCTGAGATAGGGACCAACATGTAGGGTCATGCTGTCAGTTTAAAACTCTTTTTGGTGCTCTTTGTACAGATCATGGTCGGTTTTTCATACTTTTTAATTTACTCAGCTGTCAACAATATAAAGTGAAAAGAAATGGTATCCTCTTTGTAAATAATTTTTGGTGGATTAATTGGTGAATGAAATTCATGCAATGAAAGAAATTACAGGTAGCCTGTCATGAGTCTAAGTAGTTGATGCACAAAATCTTGGTATATGTAGACCATCCATATATGCATACATATATTTAAAAGGTGTAGTTGGATCGTACACCTTTTTTTTTTGTTTCCTCACAAATATAGGTGGCGAGATGAAAAACAAACCAATGCAACACATCAACAATGGGGCCAAACTAAGCCCCCAATAGAGGCCATAATTTTTCTCTTCATTAGTAGCTGCTAGCTAGTTCCTAGAAGGGGACAAAAACAAGCTCTAGTTTTTATAACAAGAAAAGTTTTTTAAAAATTTGGAGGAAGCAACAAGGCTATCATCAAGCGAGGCTGTTCCCTACCAGCAGGTAAATTTTCTGGAGAAAATGAACTATCGAACATAAAGTTTTTCAACGCTGGTTAAAGCCCCGATCGAGGAGCATAAAGGGAAGTCTATGTGAATTGGTGCCTATAGATATCCATCTGCGTTTGTGTGCATAAATAAAAACCGTAATTGCCTCCTGAAACTTTCATGTCTAAACGCTGAAAGGACCTCAGATCTCCATAATTTTAAATATTTCATTTTAGTTACTTTCAGTATGCATAGTTAGTTTGGGAAGTGTTGTCCCGGAAATCACAGAGGCCATTTTGGAAGCCACTACACGGTGGCATTTGTAAGCAGGCACACAAGCAAAGGACCTTTTATAAACATCAAAGTTCTAGGCAGTTATTGCAATTATCTGTTCCAATAATTAGGTGTTTTTTTAACGAACTACTTAGGTATTTATATGCACTTATTACTGGGATACCTTAATTATTTCATCAATTCTCATATTAAGCTAATTAATATTTTGACTGCTAGGAGAAGTTGCAAGATAGAGGTACATTATATTTGATTAGTAGTAAAACTTGGAACCTCACATACTTGCCACGCATATTATGCTGTAAGATAAAACTATATTTTAAAGAAAAAAAAAAGAAAGCAACAGCGTCCTGTGCCTTTGCTTAAGCACAAACTGTTGAACACACAAAACGTTTTTTAGAAGTAAGATTTTATATTGGACTTCTAAAAAAATGGTGTGGTTTAATCTTTCAAGTGGAGGAAAAATTAGCTCCTATTTTCTTTCATTGTAACTTCAATAGAATTTTTCCATGGGTCATACTGACAAAGATTGAAAGATATCATCAGAAATAGGGATCTCCTTGAGAGAAATGTTCCAGTGGTGTGCCGAGAGAAATGTTCAAGTGGTGTGCTGAATAATATGCTTCGGGAAATGTTTTATGGCAAGTACCCTTTCTTTGATCTGATGGTGGAAACAAATATAAGGATTAATTTTCTCGTGGTATTGTTTAGAGCAAAGCAATCAGTCAAAACCCTTCTCCAAGACTGGCTGAGTTGTTTCTCTTTGGTCCATTGGCCTTTGTAATTCCTTTGTACATAATTATTTTTAGTAGAAGAATCAATATATACAAAACAAAAGATTGTATATGTTTGTTTCAATCTTTATTATACTATAACCCTCGGATTATTTTGCTCAACTTAGATTTTTTTTTCAATTGAGCTTTTATGTGCACTTTTTTCAAAAGAGTAAAATATATTCACATTGGTTTCAGATCCTTGTGCAACTGCATATCGCATAATTTTAGTGTGATTCCAACTGCCTTTCCAAAATTGAGTTTGATCTATCCTCTCTCTTTTATTCTTTTTATGAGATGACATGGTTAGTTATTCTTTCGTTCCTCTGAATTTTCAAAGGTGTTGAGATGGCATGTGTACCTCTCAATATTTATTCCAGGGCCGGCAAGGCATATTTCAGAGGGGGTAAATGACCTCGAAAAGGGCCTGATTAAAAGATACAAAGACACCCATTGCTCTTTGCTAAATATTAACTCAACAGTTCTCACTGGAGACGATATTCTTGGTTATATTTCTAGAATTAAACTTTCGAGATATGGTCAGTGGTACATCACAATCCATGGTTAATTAAGCCGCTACCCCAGTATATGTAGCGGCCTCAAAAGTATAACAGTGACACACTGCCACTCCCAGAAAACATTTTTGACTCCTTTTTTACCAAGACTTTTGAATTTCCTTCTAGCTTGATCTTTTAAGTGTGACTGTCCCTACCATGCACCAATCGATGGATTCCGCTCAATCATTCAGGGACAGCAAAAGGTACTGATGCAGGTGGAGAAAAGAAAGGGAATTCCTCCATAGTTAGGTCATTTCTAGGGGTGCACCCTCCCCAGATTTTATATTGTCAACTTGGTACTATTTGAAGTGCCAATAGGTCCAACGCTAAGGGAAGGAAAAAAAAAGGATTTTGAGTTGTTTATGCACAGTGGCAGATGACGACGTGGCAGCTAATTTACTGTAAAGTAATGCATAATGGCACCATTATGCTGACGTAGCGAATCTAGTTGAGTGATTCACTAACCTAATTAACTCACCGGCTTCCAGCCGGGGAGTTTGAGATCTGACTTCCTGTTCCAATTGGAATAATTTGGTGGCTCTAGCTTGACTATTTTTCGTTCTGTGTACTTCTAGCTAAAGTTGTGTTATGATACTAGCTGCTAATGCCGCGACACGTGGATATCTGAAAAATGCTAGGGGAAAATGTGTGTGCCTCATTGGCTGCTTAAGATGCTCCTCTGTGAATTGTATACAATTATAAGAATATGAAAAGAATGAGAAGATGGTAAGATCCCTAATTAAGTTATTAATTTTAGATTAGATGTATGACCAACAGAAATGGAAACATGGCAAGTCCATTAACTCTGTCATTTGACACCATTTCCCCACTTTTTCTATAATCCAGAATTGTGAGATTTCCTAATCAAATTATGTAGCAAAATCGACCTGAGGCAAAAAAAAAAAAAACACCCATATTTGCTGTTTTCTCATTCATGTAGTCTATTTATGGTGTACTATGTTTACTGTTGGTTGTTGATAACAAACAGCAACAACACAATCAGAAAGTAAGCATTTTTAAGCCATTAACGGAAATCATATATCTATTCATTCTCCTGCAACATCTATACTAGAAAAAAGCAAGAGAATCTCTTTAGGGCATTAATGACTCTAGTTGATTTCCTAGCAACTATCATGCATACTTACAATCGAGTCAGATAATACTTCGCTTTCAACCCAATATTATCATATCATTTAAATGTACGAGATTGGATCAAACTTTGCCTAGTATATAGGTAGTGGTTGGAACTACATTCTGGTGCCGTCCACCTATATAACCTTAAAACTGAAAAGCCTGATACAATAGCCTACGGCAAAACTGGTTATGTCCTACAATATAATAGTGTACCCAATAATATTGTATTGGACTGATAATAAAATTTACATTTCACCATAGTTAGACGAAAGTTTACAAAGTACTATAGCTAGTAAGGCTGCATAAATAATTTATTTACTCTCCTGTACGTATAAGTTAGACTTATATATGTTTCTGATGAACTATTCAGGACTCAAATGAATAAATTCTAACTACTTTACTTCAACATAAATGTGCCCTGAGTCTATCTTTCGAGAGGATTTCTTGCACTTTTTTTTTCTGAACACGGTATAAACGCAAACACTCACATATATACACATATGCACACTCACTCCTAAATCTCAAGATTAACGAAACCACTGTAGACATAAATCCTAGAATAAATTCAGAAAAAATGTGAGTACCCAAACAGAGTAGAACTCGAATCTAGCTTAGATACACTCAGTTCCCTGCAGTTTTTGGTTGATATTATTTTAAAAACTAAATGCAAGAATCCAACGTGACTGTCAGGATGAGTTGGAATTGGACGTGCTAGGCCGAACATATGCATACACGGTATGTAGCTTGCCATGCAGCCCATCAACGACGACAGGACGTAACCGGCAGGGTCCATCACTGTTCAAATGGCTTGAACAAATTTCTCCAATTAGGCAACATCGAGTACTACTTTCCAGCAAAGAAGACACTAATAAAAAAAATTGTGCAGTTAATTGTACCTGCCCATTTGCAACGCTATCATACGTCCCTCCTGTAGGTCCTACACGGTACACGCACAGTAGCTAAGCAGCCATCACCTCTTGGAGATAGGGAGAGATTAGTATTGGTAGTAGCCTAGACCCGGACGCAATGCAAACCTCAATAGTGCTACCAATTAGGCCTAAACAATAGTGATGCACTTGCGTACCGTCTTCGAGGTTGCGACGCCGACGTAACCGGCCTCCCCAATCAATCATTCTCCCCGGTGACACCACGGTGACGCAACAACCGGCGGCTTGCATCTCATCTGCCCCTGCGTGGGAACACAAGAAGTATGATCGTCCAAAGCATAATCCTGCAAAGAAAATAATCTTATTTCTTCATAGATCATTTCTTTATAAACAAAAGATGATCTATAGATGATGTTAATTATACTTGTGAAATGTCCATTAATTGTTCAAACAGCAATAATAAAGTACAATTTATTTTCACATAAATTAATATCGCCGCTGTATAAATATGTCTCGTAATTTCTCCAAGATTATATTCGGCTACGCCGAAGCCCTATTTGCTTCTGCAAATGAAAGTATCACCACCGGATCCGCCCGTGGCCGACCCTGATCTCCCATCTCGCTAGAGTTGTCCACCGATGTTCAGTACGTAGTAGATCACACCACGACATCGCGGAAATGGGTGGCAAGTGCGACAAGATCACGATTTCCTTTCCGCCCTTTTCCCTTTGTTTCTCCCCCCTGTGGAGGTGGAGACGATCACTTTTTGTTCTCTTGTGTTCACGCACAGGGGCAGGACCGGAAAAAAATGGACCAAATGATACGGAGCAGGAGGAGGATGCTTGCACGCAACAGCACAGGAGGGGTCGAGCCAGCACAATGCGAAAAGCGCTCGCGATTGGGCGGGCGCGCGCTAAACCGAATCGGGCCGGTGGCTGCGATTGGGACCCCACCACTAATTAAAGGTGGGTTTAATCGGCTAATCAGCTTGCTAGTGATGGGGGCTAGGGCTAGGCCGTAATCACGACGCGACGGCCGAATATGCGTCCTGCTCGCTGCTTTGCTTTTCCGCCCCGGCACGGCCATCGTGCTCTTCCTCATCATGTCTGGCAAGCGAGAGCGATTAGCAGGAAGCTGCAGCTGCTTGCATTGCTGCTGCTGATGATGATTCGCTTATTGACCTCTTGCTCATCAGTCTCGTACGTACTACACATTCCGATTCATTTCATGGATGGAGAGGAAAATTAAAGGCCGGGCTAGCTTTGTGGTGTGCTACTTTGGTCTTGTGCACAAAGGTATTTTTCATGTGTCGGAAAATTGCTCGATTTGGTTGGTGTGATCGAGGTTGTGGTAGTAGTAGCCAACTTTTTTTATTTTTATTTATTTTTTGTTGGCCCTACCGTGCGAGAACATTGGTCAATTCTGTACCGGTCGGGCACTTTTGTTTTATAGTGTCATTCGACCGACAGACTGCAAACATGATTGACATCGCACCCAAATATATAATTGTTTGCTGCGAAATTAATCCATGTGGTTCATTCTAACAAGGAAATTAAACCCTGTGAAACACTTCAATAAAGCGTGTGTGTGTTGTTGTGGTGGTGCTTTGGATCATAGCACATTCCACCTGCAGCAGCTAGCTAGTAGCAGGGGGGAATCCATGATCGGCCATGGGTAATCGATGCAAGAGGCACGATTCTTCTTGGTAACCTTGCAAGCTACGCACAACACCGCACTTGCACGATTATGAATTCTGCCATAGAAATCCGTACTTTTGCCTCATGGACCGGCTGGGAGCATTAGAGATTTCCGGATCATGATGCGTTCTTTCTGCTATATAGAGTTGTTGCAGGTCATGATCTAGTAGCCAGGGAAGGACCGGAAGGTGCTGTTGGAATAATTGGCGCTTTTGTATTTGATTTAATCCAAGGAGAAATGATGGGCGTAAACAGGTAACTAGATTGACTAGCATGATCATATAACGTGATCATAATTATTGTCATATGACAGCACTACACATAATAGTACTGTATTTATCATACTCCCTCCATTCCAAATTAAACGTAGATGTGTGGGTTGTCTATTTAATTAACTAGCCATCGTCTTTTTCCTTGACTCGTCCAACACCGTATCCAGCACCTCTTGCTCTTCTATATAAGATGTAGATCACCCCTGGTCAAGCATGTCTCCTCGGGTCGTCCTAAGCCCTTATTTATCCTTCACTGTGCATGATCTTTCAGCATGAACACTCGCTTGACTTTCACAGCTCACTGTCGACCATCATATTGCATCCAAGCACATGCCCATAACGACCAAATAGATATGTTAAAGCACTCGAGTTGTAAATTTGTGATTAAACCGCCATTGTTCACAAAACACGCTAGAAAGGGAGAAAAAAAGGCAATTCATAGAATTCTTTACAAAATCATAAATATCTATCCATCATCAATCCGGTAGACTCTGGTCGTTATTAACAACAAAAGATGAACTATGCATTGAGGGTAGGTGTTTCATCATAGTTTCAAATATTTTTTACATGATGTGTCATTTTGATAATTGTGTACATGAAACTCCATTGAGAATGGCCTAAGTAACCTAAATTTGCATCAAAGTACTTATATATATGTGTGCTTCTAAACTATGCAAATTTGCTATTACTAATATAGGAAAAACAAATTCAATATATACATGCATCACATATTTTCTAAATTATCTAATTTTGTCATTATTAGAGCATCTCCAGCAATAATCAGTTAATGGATATTGGGAGAGTTGCTTTTATAGTTATCCAATAATCCCATCCCAATCCAACTAACAGATTTGAATGAATCACAACTCCCCCTTTATTTGGAGGGAGTTGGAGTAGATTATTGGTTTGCATTATTGGTTTGCATTGATAATTGTTGGAAAAAGGAACGAAAAGGCCTATAGGCTAGTGGTTTTTTTTTTTCTCAAAAGATTAGGCTATTGGTTAGACCATCTGGCTAGCATTCAGCATGCCCAGGTTCGATTCACCATAGGAGCGAATTAAAAGAGTTTGAAATAAAATAAAAATATGCATGTAGGGGCTTCCCCTGTTTGACTTCGGTCAAAAAAGATTATTGCAAGAAAAAGTTAGCACGAAAGGTATGATAGTTGGATTGGCAAAATGAAGACCGCTGGAGATGTTCTAAATGTAGAAAAAAAACAAGCTCGAGCTATGCATGATATATCTTACCATTACAACGTGTATATGCATGTATATATTGAATTTGTTTTTCCTATATTAGTAATTTCCACATCAAACACGTAGCTCAAGCTGGAGTTTTTTTTAAGAACAGATTAGAGAGCTTCATTACTCAATCACAGGATTACAGTCCCTATCGGCAATTTCCCAAAGCCACTGCGGGAGATTTCCGACCCAGGTCCTTAGTGGGGAGGAAGTCGAGGCCATTCTAGCTCAAGCTGGAGTTACGAAGTATTAAAAACATGCGAAGCCCATGGATGAGAGATCCAAAGGGAAAAATTATGAATGAGGGTCGAAAATACACAGAGCAATTGGTAGAGCCTATCACAAGCAGATGAAAATAAGCGAAGACAAGTAATTTTGGTTAATTAGCTTGTGGGCTCTAAATTTATTCATGATTTACTAACATTTATCTCTATTAAAATTACAGAAACACGTGTAGATGTACTAGTACCGTCAAATGGAAAAGGGTCCTTCCCATGACTGCTACAATAAGTCACTAACACCCTTGACTTCATTTGATAGGTACGGATTAGAACCAATCCCTTCATCAGATTGGAGAGGGATGGGTCCGACGGAGACACGGAGAGAGACGCCAGGTAGGTACTGACCTGGAGCCACTCATGCATCATCAGAAATGTCAGTCAGTTTCAACAGGAGGAGAATTACTAGCGCATCAGACATATTTTCCCTTTCTGCAGGAAATTCTTCGCAGGCTCTTTCCTTTGAGAATGGGATAGATGGTCAAATGCCCTTTCCACTTGATTATAGCTTTTATATGCGTTCACCACAATTTCCTAAAGGGAAGACACAGGAGACAGACAGGGCTATGGTTCACGGGCGTCGAACAGTTTGCGCAACTTGGCAGAATCCAAGGAAAATGAACCAAAAAGGAGGGGATCTCGTGAAATCGATGTCTTGATGCTGCGCCCCTTCCCGCCACGACTAACACTCGTACTTACAATTACAAGTGGCTTAAAACTAATACTGATAGGGGTATACGTTAGTCCTACCAGAAAGACAGTGACCCCTCATTATTTTGATGCTAAAATACATGCATCCTAAAGCACATCCAATCCTTATAAATTGTGTCGTTTTTTTCCTAAAGCAAACTAAAAACCAGTGTCAAGAGTCTAAAACTTATCTTTGTGTGCAGGTTCCACCGTGAAAATCATAACTAACTAAATATCCCTTGGTGGCATCATTGCCATCTGCTCAGGCCCGGGCATGGGCGAGTACAAGCCGTGCGATTGTACAAGGCTCCCATTTTTGTGGGGCCTCTTTCTTTTTTTTTTCTCTACAGACCATTAAGGAAAATAATCACTAGTCTAAGGGCCTAGTTGTTTCTGACGACTTTTGAGTAGATAATTTTCCATATACACTAAAGCCAGAAAGCTTCGAAAATAAAAAGGCAAATGTCTCTTTTTATGAGCTTTTCAGTTTTTTTACTTCAGAGCTTTCCGGCTTTTGAATATATGGAAACCTATTTATAAAAGGCTCACGTAGGATAAATTTCTAATTCATCAGACATCACGTGGGCCAAGTGAGGAAACATTAATGTCCCAAGTAAACAACCAAGGGTTTGACCATCCAACGAAACTTGCACGAATCATAATACGATCAGAGCCATAGAAAAGTGATTGAAAACTGAGATCAAAATCAACCGAGTATTATTTAGAAATCTCGTTTTGGGAAAAGGGAGAGAAGAATGTCCGGAGGCTCCAATATATTTTGTGAAAGATTTTTAGCAACTTATCAATTTTTAAAACTTTTTTTTCGAACCAACAACTTTTCTGAAAAATGTTAGACCTAAACATTTTTCAAAAAATGTTGACCAATTTTTTTTAGAAATGTTGAGCATCAACATTTTTTTTGCCAACATTTTTGAAAAAGGTTGGACCTCAACTTTTTTCGGGGTTAACATTTTTCTGAACCAACATTTTTAGAAACGTTCCAACATTTTAAGAAATGTTGAACCTCAACATTTTCTTCACCAACATTTTTGAAAAATGTTGAAAGATCTATGAAAAAAATTAATCCACAATTTTTTTCCTAAAAAATGTTGATCAACATTAATGTGACACCCCAGTGTCACTTTTGAAATTATTCTCTTGCACATCTGCCTAATGGACAAAATTTTTGGTGCTCATCATGTTTATGCATTGAGTATCATGTTTGAGTGGACTCTGAAAAGTCAAATTTCGATTTTGAACTCTTTTGATTCAAATTTTTGGCTAAGTTAAGGCTTTTTCTTTTAACCCTTTTGGGGCTTGTTTAAAATTGAAATATTTAAACAAGTGGCTTTTGGTCAATTTGAAAGTCTCATGTTGGAGTATCTACTTTCAGCTAGAAGTCTTAGTTTTGGGCAAAGACATCTTTTAATTGCTCAAATTCTTGGTCAAAAGTTGGTCAAACTGTTGTTTTTCAGCACTTCTCAATTGGCTAAGTGTTTTTCCTGACAGCATCCATTAGCTAACTTTGGGGCTCCATAACTTTTATTTTCCAATCAACCCAAACCAAAACAAGTTCTTGGCTTGGAAGTGGGTAGTTTGGACTCTTCAAAAATCATGAACAACTCCAGGATCTAAGACTCTAACTATTTCTTTTTCGAGCTCAAAGTCAGCTAAATCTATTTCAGTTCTGGGTACTTAGATTTTTTCTGAACTCGAGTTTTTGGCCAAAGTTTGATTGATCATATCTCCCAAACTAAATAGTTTTGAACCATATGACTTTAACAAAAGTTGTTCAGCTTGGTACCATCTACAACTTTTGTATAGGAGTTTTGGAAAGTTTCTGTATAAAATCTCGAGTTTGAATCAAAGCTTTGGAGTATGTTTCGGCGGTACTGTAGCATCTGAATCGACTTAGTCGATTAAGACTTTCAGTCTTGGCACGGCGGGGGGGGGGGGGGGGGGGGGGGGGAGATCGATCCAGAGCTCGTGCGCTGGCGTCGCCCTTGCCACGCGCCGTGCTCCGCTGTCCCTTGCCACGCGCCGTTGCTCCGCACTGCCAGTTGCGCTCCAAGCCTTGCGTGTTGCCTCGGTGTCGAGCTCGGCCAGCGACACCAATTTGGCAGTGAACTGAGCGCTCTGCAAGCCGCTCGTGGTGACAGAGAGGAATTCACCACTGTCACTTTACCTCTCTCCAATTCACCGCCCCAGTAACTCCTCTACCTCGCCCTCTTCGCCCTCGACCACTCCGCCAGCTCCGCCGACCCTTCCCTCGCCGGCAATTCCCAGAAAACGGCCGCCATTGCCGCCGCCCTACCCCACCGCGGAACTTCATCATCCCATCCTCCTCCGCCTCTCCAAGTCGCCCAAATGGATACTCCTTGATCTCCTGAAGCCGTATACACCCTTCTCGTGAACTCCGAAGCTCCGGTGAGCCTTAGCGCCGGCCGTTTTTCCGGCCGTCCGCCGCCGGCCATGGCTAAGGACCGTGCCGCCTCTAATCCTCGGGTTTTTCATGCCTAGGTGGTGCGGCTTGGAGTCCTGAGGCCGTGGGTCTTCTCCGGCGCATCTCCGGCCTCTTCTCCGGCGAGCTAGCGCCGGTCAACTGCGGCGGCGGCGCTCTGTAACGAACAAGAGGCTCCAGGGGTGTTCAATTAGAAGGAAGGATCTTCCTAGGGGGTTTTCTGGAAAAGTGTTGGGTTTAAGTGTTAAGGTGGAAAAGAGCTGGGGGTTTTTTCGGAAGATTTAGGGGCTGTTTTGTAAAGAAAGGACTGGTTGGTTTAGAATCTTTCTTTCCAGGGACCTGAGTGCAAAAGGGTTTTCGGTTTTTCTTTTTAAAAGATTTCCTGCATGCATGTGTTACTTATAAAATGCATAGTAAATCATAGAAAAGTGCTAAAAATGTGAAACCAATTTTGCTGAGTTTGTTACATCTTTGGTTACAGGAGAAAAATATTAAATCATGTTGTTAAGTTAATATTTCCTGTGTTAATGTTTTATTTGGTTCTAAAGCTTGGTGTCAAGATAAATAGTTCTGCATATCTAAAAATTGTGTGAAAATCACAGTAGTTCTATTCTGTGTTTTTGTGGTCATAGTAAAATTCCTGGATGCATGCTGTATGTGTAGATTAAGTTAAGATTTTTCTACATAGGAATCTTGGTGGTGCTGTTAAAAATACTTTTTAAACAGTTTTTGAGCTCAATAAATCTTGGTAAATCTGTGTTAGTGTTTAGTCAGTGTTTCTGAGTAGTTTTGCATTTTTGTGCATGATCTTGCTGCTGTATTTTTTTTGGTAGGTTTCTAGTCTTTTTGTCTTTTTCAAAATAATTAGTTTCTGTTAGGATAAAATGTTTATAAAATTTCAGTGAGAATCTTGAGATAAAAGTCACCCAGGGAATATCTCTTGCTAGTAATTTAACTTGTATAACTTGTTTGACTAATTTGTTCATAAATAACCCTTAATTTATGTAGCTAATGGTTTAGATAAGTGTGCTTAAGTTAAATTTTGTTTCTTAGTTAAAATTTTGGTAATCTCAGTTTAAAGTTTGCAACTGCTGTTACCTTTTCCTTTTTAGTGAAAGTTTAATCTTGTTTAAAGAGATATTTATCTATAAAAGTTTTAATAACTGTGTTTAACAATCTAACTTGTGCTTTCTTGTGAATAATTATCTTTGTACTTAAGCTGTATAATTGAGTTGCTGCAATTTAAATTAATGCATCTTTTCCAATTGCTGTTCTAAATTTACACATATGCATCTTCATGTAGAGAACGTTCTAGCCGACGGGATTTATAATCTGGTGCCCGAGCCTGAGGTTGAGCAGCAGGAGTCTGAAGTTGTAGTTACTGAAGTTGAGCAAGACTCGAGCCAAGACTCAGAAGGGCCCAAGGCCAGTGAAGGCAAGCACCGGAAGCATTCAAACCATTTTAACTCAGCCGCAATTTAATTATTTACTTTCTAAAGTTTTCCTTTATGCATTTAAGTTTCCATATGAGTTGAATGAAACCCTAGTTGCATACTCCATAGGAAACCCAGAGTTTTACTAGCATGTGTAGGTCGATAGAATTGCTAGGCTGGTTAAACGGTAGAAGTCGAGTAATTGCCTGTTACTCGCGAGAGCTAGGTTGATTACTTTGAGCAAGTAATGTTCAACATATCAGATACCTAGAAAAAGTTTTAGACCAGGCAGAGAGTTTTGGTAGGGAAAAGAATGTGAATGTGTAGCTCCGCCTATGTCAGTTAAGGCCCGTTCGTTGTTGGCTCTGGGATCAAGTTTGAATTGTACTACCTCACATGCTGGGAGTAAGAGGCAGTTGAAACTGGTAGTTTATGTACTTTAGCTTGCATTGGTATGTTGGACTACGCCTGAATTCCTTTTCATGTACCGGTTAGAGAAATAACTCATGGCTGACCCGTCGTTGGTATCGGTGAGGACTGGTACTTGAGGGTCGCAGGGTAGGTCAAGTATTTAGTGTTGGCTGAAGGAACGCCTGGCATGAGCGGCTCGACGGGGTTCGCTTATGCCGTGTGAGTAGGTTAACCTTGCAAGGTATAAAAACCGAATCGATTCGCCGTTCTCACGGTATTGAGCTCTTGATCACTGGGCCGAATCGCTAGATAAGAACATGAATATGGTGATGTTTATATGCTGTTTGAATTTAATCAAGTACCTGCTCTCTTTGAAAAAGCTTTTACAAATGTTTATGTAGAACAATTAGATCAACTAAAATCTGGATGCTAAAACTTGAAAGTAAGGTTCTACTTGTAGATGCTTCTTTTTGGCAAAACAAAAACCCAGCCAAAAGCTTTGCATACTAGAGGTCTTTAGTTAAACCTAAAGGCGGGTAAGTCTTGCTGAGTATTAAATTACTCAACCCTGCTTGTGTTTTCCCTTTTCAGAGGATGAGTCTAGGGTAGCCGAGCAGGTCGCTGAAGCTTTTCCGTTTGGTGTTCCTGAGGGTTACCAGTTGCAGTTCATTCCGGCTCCTCTGGGTGTGGAGCCGAGGGAGTAATAATGCTGGTTGGGCTACTTATGCATTATTATGTATCGTCGTAGACTCGTGCTGTTTAAAACTTCCGCTGCACTTTAAACTCTGGGCTGAATCGCTAGATAAGAACATGAATATGGTGATGTTTATATGCTGTTTGAATTTAATCAAGTACCTGCTCTCTTTGAAAAAGGTTTTACAAATGCTTATCTAGAATAATTAGATCAACTAAAATCTGGATGCTAAAACTTGAAAGTAAGGATCTACTTGTAGATGCTTCTTTTTGGCAAAACAAAAACCCAGCCAAAAGCTTTGCATGCTAGAGGTCTTTAGTTAAACCTAAAGGCGGGTAAGTCTTGCTGAGTATTAAATTACTCAACCCTGCTTGTGTTTTCCTTTTTCAGAGGATGAGTCTAGGGTAGCCGAGCAGGTCGCTGAAACTTTTCCGTTTGGTGTTCCTGAGGGTTACCAGTTGCAGTTCGTTCCGGCTCCTCCGGGTGTGGAGCCGAGGGAGTAATAATGCTGGTTGGGCTACTTATGCATTATTATGTATCGTCGTAGACTCGTGCTGTTTAAAACTTCCGCTGCACTTTAAACTCTGTGTGTAATAACTTTTATCCTGTACTGTTTTGTAAATTAAATCCACGGGTGCTGTGTTGTAAAATTTGTGACTCGTTAATCATCTGTGCTCATCGTGGAGTGAGACTTGCCTTGTATTGGTTTCGACAATGTGATCAGTGGTGTAATCGGGAGCTACCCGACAGTAACTACACGGTTATGTCAGTTGAAGTGCGAGTGTGTTGTACTGCTTGCATTAGCTAAGGGACAATGCACTTGAGCTGACATAATTTGAGGTGGTTCTGCCACAGCTGGTATCAGAGCCGAAAATACTTGGCAGATGATTTGACTTGTCTTAAAAATGTGTTTTCTGGAATAAAAATTTACCTAGTTTGCGAAAATGCGTTGGTACCGCTAAGGAATTAATTCTTAGAACGTAAGCCCTAGGGAATTATGGGTAAGTGAATCAGGTGGCTAGCTAATTTTGCAACTGACTTCCAGCACATTACTTTCTGTCAAAACTTATTTTGTTGCACAATCAATCTTTATTTATGCATCGACAGAGGGTAAGGATCTCCGGTCAATGGGGACACCTTGACACCTCGGTCGGTACGGTGAAATCCGAACGCCGTGCTCAAGCGGTGGCCTCCTTGAGCTGCAGCCAATATAACCATGCACTGTTGTGGATTATATTGGGTGTAAAGTTGCCTCTATGTGCTGTCCATACGGCGCGGGATGTATGGATACCGTTACTATAGAGAATGGTAATGGATGGGGACGCTTTCATGAGTGCTGGCATGAAAGGTTCGATTTATACACTGTGTTTTTCTGCAGGTACACTAACATGCGTTGCGTAAGTTAAGACGTGTACAATACGACTAGTTATTATAGAGAGAGCCGTATGGTTTTGCCACCGATCTTAACTACGTAAGACCAAGAATACTTGGCAATTATTTTTCTTTGTGAGGATGGTTAGGACGAGCATGCATCATGTAGGGATGAAAGCGGATCGGATCGGAGTGGATAATACCTTTTCCATATCCTCATCCATATTTTTTTGTCGGATATGGAGCGGAGCGGATATCTTGCGGATGCGGTTATGGATGCGGATTTTTTCGGATGTCGGAACTGGTGCGGAGTCGGAGTGGTTTCGGAGCGGATGCGGATTAATATAGTCGGATAATATATGCTTACATGTAGTTTTTAAGTGACTATAATTTAGCAACATAACACTAAAAATACCCATATTTATGGTTCATGAACCATGACATAGTTTATGGGTGCCTTGTTATTTGAGTTGAGCTCGATTTGTAGTGTGGTGACATGGTGAGCTCGTTAGATTAGTCGGATATCCTATTGTAAGCCTCGGATAATCCACGTTCAATTATTGGATAATCCATATCCATCGGATTTCTCTTAAACCATATTCTACTCCGCATCCACACACAATCGGATTCGGATTATCCATATCCGCACGGATATTAAAAATGCTTCTCCATATCCGCAAAATTCGGATTCGGAGCGGATTGGATGCGGAAATTATCCTCACCACTTTCACCCCTAGCATCATGGTATAAAATCTGCTGAATCCTTAAAATTTGTTGGGGGTGTTTTGGGGATCCACACCACAATTTAACTTGCATTGCACCTAAGGTGGATCTAGCATGATTTTGGAGGTCTGCTGCTGGTCGAATTTTTTTCGCCTAGAACATGATGTTTTCTGCAGGGAAGAGTTAAAGAAAAGTTGCTCAGAATTTGTTTAGCTTGTTGCTGTAAAAATTTCACACTTATATCTTCAGTGTAGCTTGGGCTATGCATGTTTTAGTGAGCCCCTGTTTCCTGGAATTTTTCTGGAGGACAGCAATGAGTCTTTGAATTTTTATACTATCTTAACATCTGAGCCAAGTCTTCCACTTCATAAGAAAGTTGTAGATAACTACCTAACAGAATTCTGACAAAGTTTGAGCATTTTTGCATACACGAGCTGAGAGATATGAATTTTTCTTTGCTTGCCAGGAAGCTGTCCAATTCTGTTTTCAGCAAGATCTTTTCCGAATCAAGTACTAAACCTTCTTTGCATTTCTTTTCAGATGAGTTTCCCAAACAACAACCCTCACATCACTACTGATATCGATGGTCGCCTCTTCTCCAATGGATTGTATCGAGAGGGGTTCCCTTTCCAGCTTTGGGAGACCATGCAAACTCTGGGGTACATGGTTGCACCTCAGTATGTGGGGAGATATATCACTGAAACGGGGATAAACCGCTGTGAGGTTTCACTGGTTATTCCCAATTTAACTCTAGTAATGGGTGGAGAGATCCGAATTGTTGTCACAGGGGGAAATTATGAGGAGGCTAGTGACACTGCCGCTTGGAGAGCCTTGCAGCAGCTATGTTTTAAACATCAGCTAAAAACTTTTGGAGCTCCAGCGGGTGTCTTTATGTCCTCTAATACTGAAGTGGGAGAGTCAAGCTCCAGTGTTAAGCAGGAAAGCTCTAATGACATGCAGAATATGACTCGCTACATGGATAATGTAAACCGTCTTATTGAGAGCATGGCTTTCAGTTACGGCGCCATGTTAAATACTGCTAACTCCCAGGCCCAAGAGAGAGAGGCAATGCAAGGGCAGGTAAACCAACACATGGCTATGATCGGAAGCCTAGAGGAACGCGTGTATGAATTAGAAGAGGAAAATGACAACCTTCAGCAAGAGCAGGAGGGAGTCTGGGCTGAAGGGCCCCAAGTTCCTAATCCACCAGAAGAGTTGTATGATCAAGGTGATTCTGGTTTGGATGACTCACCTGGACCACCCATAGATCCGCAGCTATCCGATCAGGAAGAACCGGCTGACCCAGTTCCACAAGCTCCTGGCCCTGCACATGGGTGGATCAGTGAGGAAGAGGATACTGAAGAAGAGTTAGATGAAATGAATGGTGAGGAAGAAATAGGTGATGAAGAAGAAACTGAAGAAGAAGAAGAAGAACCAGAGGAACACATCTTTTACACTGATAACTATACCTTCGGAAAAATCCTGTTCTCATGTGTTGTATTTTGAGTTTCCATCTTGTAATAAGTTGTGTTGTGGTAGTACCTTCAGTTGAACCATTTTCATGGTGATGTAATAATCAGGATGTATGGATGTAAAGTGGAACCTATTTTTCTTTCCAATGCAGCAAATTTTCTTATTCTGAAATATTTCGCAGCAAGACTGTATCGGAATTTTTACACCTTGATGACTATTTTTCTGGGCAGATTGATGAGTACCAAAGTTGTTGAAAATTTTATAAGTGATCTGCTGGTAAAATTTCAGATCCTTTGGATCAGTAATTTGGGAGAAACATGCAAAACATTACGCCTCTGTCCGCTGGAAAAACAGATTTGGTAGAGAGACAAAGTACGAATTTTTCACCCCTTCTAACGTATGATTTAGTTCTGGAGTTAAATACGAAAGTTGTGGGCTATAAAATTCTGAATCTACTTAAAACATTTGAGCATTTTTGGTTTAGTAGTTTGCGAGATACAAATTTTACGCTAAACCTGTGCAATCTGTCCAAATCTGAAAATTGGCAAAGTGATAATATCACGTTTGAAGGACGAGTGGATCTGACTTCCGGGACTAACTCTATTTTGGATTAATAATGTCATGCACTATGCTATAACATTTTCATTCTTGAGTATTGATTTTATTTATCATTGCTCACTGGAAAATTATTGCGGAGTTGTATGACTAATCTGCACATGGTGGCTTATGCAGAATGCCTGACACTCCGGATGGTGCCGGGGGTGGTGATGGTGGAAATCTGCCTGCTCTTGATATAAGGGAGTTCATTGCTCCTCAAATGGCTCAGCACACTGAACTCATGCGTGTGTTGGTCCAATTACAGCAGAACCAAGAACCCCATCAAGATGTACCGCGTGAAGCTTCATATCCGGATTTCTTTGGCACACAACCACCACAGTTCTTTAAGGCAAAGGAGCCTCTTAATGCTGATGTCTGGCTCAATATTATTGAGTCAAAATTTGCACTTTTGATAAATCTATGTTCAGAAGTGAACAAAGCCCGGTTTGCAGCTCAGCAACTTAGGGACGATGCCCATCTATGGTGGGACAACTATCGAGCTACACTTCCTGCTGATCATATTGTGACCTGGAATGAGTTTAAGACTGCTTTCCGCTCACATCATATTCCTGATGGCCTCATGGATAGGAAACTCAATGAGTTCTTGGCTCTTACTCAGGGTAATCAGGAGGTGTTACAGTATTCCCAGACTTTTAATCATCTATCTCAGTATGCTGGTCATCATGTTGATACGGATGCTAAGAAGCAAGATCGTTTTCGTCGTGGGCTTAACACCAAGTTGAAGAAAAGTTTGGTCCTTATTAAGCCTGCCAGTTTTAATGAATTGGTGAACATGGCTATCACTCAGGAGGATAGTAATCTGGCTCATCAGGCTGATAAGAAGAGGAAAGCCCCAGCTGCATCATCTAATACTTCCGGTCAGAGGTTCAGAGTGGAGCAAAGGACCCCACAAAAGGCTCCTCAAACTGCTCAGCAGAAGCAAAGTCAGCATGGTTATTGGGTTATCCGCCCAAATCAGTCTCAGGGACAGTCTCAAGGCCAAGTATCCCGTGCACCTCCTCCTCAACAACAGGGTCGTGCCCATAATTTTCATGTTATAATTGTGAGAAGCTGGGACATTTTGCCAAGGAATGCAGGGCACCACCCAAAGGTGGAAATAATGCACCAAGGCAGCAGTCTAATAATCGTCAGAACAAGAAGCAAATGGTGGTTAAGCAAGGCCGTGTGAATTTCACTACTATTGACGCTATTCCAGAGGGTACTCCAGTTATGGCGGGTACGTTTCAAGTTCAAAATCAACCTGTTGTTGTTTTATTTGACTCTGGGGCATCACATAGTTTTGTCAGTATGGCATGCATTGAAAAATGTGGGTTTCAAATTGCACACTTAAACTGTAACTATGTGATATCTAGTCCTGGTGGAAAGATAGCTACCAATCGTGTGATTAAACCAATTCCTCTCCAGATAGGAAGCAAAGTGTTTGATACTGAGCTTATATGTCTGGATAACCAAGGGATAGATATTATTTTGGGTATGAACTGGATGCAAAGACACAGAGTTGTCTTAGATATATCAGCTCAGGGTGTTGAAATTAATTCCCCTAGTCAGGGTGTTTCCATACTTTATTTGCCATCCACACCTTCTCCAGATACTTGCACATATGCCATGATCCAAGTTCAATTACAAGATATTCCGATAGTAAATGAGTTCCAGATGTTTTTCCTGATGATCTTCCGGGAATGCCACCCGATCGGGATATCGAATTTGTGATTGAGTTGCAGCCCGGTACCGCCCCAATTTAAAAAAGGTCGTATCGTATGCCACCCAATGAACTAGCTGAACTAAAGATTCAACTTCAAGAACTTCTTGACAAAGGCTATATTCGGCCAAGTTCTTCTCCCTGGGGTTGTCCTGCACTTTTTATGAAAAAAGAAAGATCACACTTTGAGATTGTGCGTGGATTACCGGCCCTTTAATGCAGTTACTGTCAAGAATAAATACCCTCTACCATGTATCGATCTTCTATTTGATCAATTGGCTGGAGCAAAGTGTTCTAAAAAATTGACCTTCGATCGGGTTATCACCAGATCAAGATTAGACCATGTGATATTCCCAAGACAGCCTTTTCCACTCGATATGGCTTATATGAATATTTAGTCATGTCTTTTGGACTCACCAATGCTCCTGCCTATTTCATGTATCTCATGAACTCAGTTTTTATGCCGAAGCTGGATAAGTTTGTAGTGATATTTATTGATGACATTCTTATTTATTCCAAGGATGAAGAAGAGCATGCTGAGCATCTCAGAATTGTTCTTCAACGATTAAGGGATCATAAACTCTATGCTAAATTTAGCAAATTCGAGTTTTGGCTGAAGAGTGTAAAATTTTTGGGTCACACCATATCCGGTGATGGTATTGCCGTTGACCCAGTGAATGTGCAAAAAGTTCTAGATTGGGAACCTCCTAAATCTGTCCATCAAATCAGAAGTTTTCTTGGAATGGCGGGATATTACCGTCGTTTTATTCCGGATTTCTCTAAGATTGCCAAACCCATAACTGAGCTTCTGAAGAAAGGGGAAAAATTTAAATGGAGTGACAAGTGTGAAGAGGCGTTCCATACTTTGAAAAGACTCCTAACATCAGCACCAGTTCTTGCTCAGCCTGACACTTCCAAAGCTTTTGATGTTTATTGTGATGCATCAGGCATAGGTCTTGGTTGTGTCCTTATGCAAGAGAATCGAGTTATTGCTTATGCTTCTCGAGCTCTTCGACCTCATGAGAAAAATTATCCGACACATGATCTTGAACTTGCTGCAGTGGTACATGCCTTAAAAATTTGGAGGCACCATCTTATGGGTACTCATTGCAATATTTATACCGATCACAAGAGCCTCAAGTATATTTTTTACTCAAGCTGATCTGAATATGAGACAAAGAAGATGGTTGGAGTTAATTAAGGATTATGAAATAGAAGTTCATTATCACCCAGGCAAAGCAAATGTAGTCGCAGATGCTCTCAGTCGCAGGGGTAATTGTCAGTTTATATCTTTGGACCCCATAATGCCACTCTTGCTAGAGAGATGGACAAATTGAGTTTGGAAATTATTCCACAAGGTACTTTGAATCACCTTTTGATTCAGCCCACTTTGCAAGATCAGATTGTCGTGGCTCAATCCAAAGCTAAAGGAGTGCAGATCATTAAGCAAAAGCTAGCTGAAAATGATGGAAAATATAAATGTTTTCGCCAAGGCAATGATGGAGTTCTATGGTTCAATAATCGTCTAGTAGTTCCTAAGGATCATGATCTTAGGAAGAAAATTCTTGATGAGGCACATCTTTCTAAATTCTCTATTCATCCCGGAAGCAGTAAAATGTACCAAGATTTGAGAGAAAATTTTTGGTGGACCAGAATGAAAAGAGAAATTGCTAAATACGTGGCAGAATGCGATACTTGCCAAAGAGTAAAAGCTAGTCATTTGAAAGCCATTGGAACTTTGCAACCATTGCCTATACCTTCATGGAAATGGGAGGACATAAGCATGGATTTCATTGTGGGTTTTCCATTGACCCCTCAGAAACATGATTCTATATGGGCCATTGTTGATAGATTCACAAAGTCAGCACATTTCATTCCAGTCAACAATGCTTTTTCAGCAACTCAATATGCTGAGATCTATTTGGATCAAATTGTGCGTTTACATGGAGTTCCCAAGACTATCATTTCAGATCGAGGTTCACCATTTATAGCCCGTTTTTGAAAACAACTGCATGAGCTATTAGGCACTAAGCTCATTCGAAGTTCAACTTATCATCCTCAGACCGATGGACAAACCGAAAGGGTGAATCAAATTTTGGAGGATATGCTTAGAGCTTGTGTCATTCATTACAACAAAAGTTGGGACAAAAGTCTATCCTTAGCTGAATTTTCTTACAATAACAGCTATCAATCCAGTTTGAAAATGGCACCATTTGAAGCTCTATATGGCCGAAAGTGTCAAACACTATTAAATTGGTCAGGAACTGGCGAGAGAAAAATCTTCGGTCCAGATTTGGTTAAGGAGGCTGAGGATAAAGTAAAAATTATTCAGCAAAATCTTAAGACCGCTTAGTCGCGGCAAAAGAGTTATTCTGACAAGAGAAGGAGACCTTTAGTTTTTAAGGTTGGGGATCATGTTTATCTTCGTGTATCGCCAACTAAAGGTGTTCAGAGATTTGGGATCAAAGGAAAATTATCTCCTCGTTTCATTGGACCTTTTGAAATCATTAAGCAATGTGGTCCAGTTGCCAATCAGATACAACTGCCGTCCAAACTTGCAGCTATCCATAATATCTTTCATGTATCCCAACTCAAGAAATGTCTTAGGGTTCCTATTGAAGGTATTGCTCATGAAGAAATTGAATTTGAACCCGATCTATCATATGAGGAACAACCTTTCAAGAGTCTGGATATTATTGAAAGAGTTACCCAAAGTAGGTCCATTAAATTTTATAAAGTTCAGTGGACTCATCACTTTGAAAAGGAAGCAACATGGGAGCAAAAATCTTATCTTAATTCCAAGTATCCAGGGTTTTTAGATTCTGCATTAAGGTATTTAAGTTCCACACTCTCTCTTTACACAGGAATCTCGGGGCGAGATTCTTTTAAGGGGGGAGGGCTGTGACACCCCAGTGTCACTTTTGAAATTATTCTCTTGCACATCTGCCTAATGGACAAAATTTTTGGTGCTCATCATGTTTATGCATTGAGTATCATGTTTGAGTGGACTCTGAAAAGTCAAATTTCGATTTTGAACTCTTTTGATTCAAATTTTTGGCTAAGTTAAGGCTTTTTCTTTTAACCCTTTTGGGGGCTTGTTTAAAATTGGAAATGTTTAACCAAGTGGCTTTTGGCCAATTTGAAAGTCTCATGTTGGAGTATCTACTTTCAGCTAGAAGTCTTAGTTTTGGGCAAAGACATCTTTTAATTGCTCAAATTCTTGGTCAAAAGTTGGTCAAACTGCTGTTTTTCAGCACTTCTGAATTGGCTAAGTGTTTTTCCTGACAGCAGCCATTAGCTAACTTTAGGGCTCCATAACTTTTATTTTTCAATCAACCCAAACCAAAACAAGTTCTTGGCTTGGAAGTGGATAGTTTGGACTCTTCAAAAATCATGAACAACTCCAGGATCTCAGACTCTAACTATTTCTTTTTCGAGCTCAAAGTCAGCTAAATCTATTTCAGTTCTGGGTACTTAGATTTTTTCTGAAGTCGAGTTTTTGGCCAAAGTTTGATTGATCATATCTTCCAAACTAAATAGTTTTGAACCATATGACTTTAACAAAAGTTGTTCAGCTTGGTACCATCTACAACTTTTGTATAGGAGTTTTAGAAAGTTTCTGTATGAAATCTCGAGCTTGAATCAAAGCTTTGGAGTGGGTTTCGGCGGTACTGTAGCATCTGAATCGACTTAGTCGATTAAGACTTTCAGTCTTGGCACGGTGGGGGGGGGGGGGGGGGGGAGATCGATCCAGAGCTCATGCGCTGGCGTCGCCCTTGCCACGCGTCGTGCTCCGCTGTCCCTTGCCACGCATCGTTGCTCCGCACTGCCAGTTGCGCTGCAAGCCATGCGTGTTGCCTCGGTGTCGAGCTCGGCCAGCGACACCAATTTGGTGGTGAACTGAGCGCTCTGCAAGCCGCTCGTGGTGACAGAGAGGAATTCACCGCTGTCACTTTACCTCTCTCCAATTCACCGCCCCAGTAACTCCTCTACCTCGCCCTCTTCGCCCTCGACCACTCCGCCAGCTCCGTCGTCGCTTCCCTCGGCGGCAATTCCCAGAAAACCGGCCGCCATTGCCGCCGCCCTACCCCACCGCGGAACTTCATCTTCCCATCCTCCTCCGACTCTCCAAGTCACCCAAATGGATACTCCTTGATCTCCTGAAGCCGTACACACCCTTCTCGTGAACTCCGAAGCTCCGGTGAGCCTTAGCGCCGGCCGTTTTTCCGGCCGTCCACCGCCGGCCATGGCTAAGGACCGTGCTGCCTCTAATCCTCGGGTTTTTCATGCCTAGGTGGTGCGGCTTGGAGTCCTGAGGCCGTGGGTCTTCTCCGGTCAACTGCGCCGGTCAACTGCGGCGGCGGCGCTCTGTACCGAACAAGAGGCTCCAAGGTGTTCAATTGGAAGGAAGGATCTTCCTAGGGGGTTTTCTGGAAAAGTGCTAGGTTTAAGTGTTAAGGTGGAAAAGAGCTAGGGGGTTTTTTCGGAAGATTTAGGGGCTGTTTGTAAGAAAGGACTGGTTGGTTTAGAATCTTTCTTTCCAGGGACCTGAGTGCAAAAGGGTTTTCGGTTTTTCTTTTTAAAAGATTTCCTGCATGCATGTATTTCTTGTAAAATGCATAGTAAATCATAGAAAAGTGCTAAAAATGTGAAACTAATTTTGTTGAGTTTGTTACATCTTTGGTTACAGGAGAAAAATATTAAATCATGATGTTAAGTTAATATTTCTTGTGTTAATGTTTTATTTAGTTCTATAGCTTGGTGTCAAGATAAATAGTTCTGCATATCTAAAAATTGTGTGAAAATCACAGTAGTTCTATTCTGTGTTTTTGTGGTCATAGTAAAATTCCTGGATGCATGCTGTATGTGTAGATTAAGTTAAGATTTTTCTACATAGGAATCTTGGTGGTGCTGTAAAAATACTTTTTAAACAGTTTTTGAGCTCAATAAATCTTGGTAAATCTGTGTTAGTGTTTAGTCAGTGTTTCTGAGTAGTTTTGCATTTTTATGCATGATCTTGCTGCTGTATTTTTTTTGGTAGGTTTCTAGTCTTTTTGTCTTTTTCAAAATAATTAGTTTCTGTTAGGATAAAATGTTTATAAAATTTCAGTGAGAATCTTGAGATAAAAGTCACCCAGGGAATATCTCTTGCTGGTAATTTAACTTGTATAACTTGTTTGACTAATTTGTTCATAAATAACCCCTTAATTTATGTAGCTAATGGTTTAGATAAGTGTGCTTAAGTTAAATTTTGTTTCTTAGTTAAAATTTTGGTAATCTCAGTTTAAAGTTTGCAACTGCTGTTACCTTTTCCTTTTTAGTGAAAGTTTAATCTTGTTTAAAGAGATATTTATCTATAAAAGTTTTAATAACTGTGTTTAACAATCTAACTTGTGCTTTCTTGTGAATAATTATCTTTGTACTTAAGCTGTATAATTGAGTTGCTGCAATTTAAATTAATGCATCTTTTCCAATTGCTGTTCTAAATTTACACATATGCATCTTCATGTAGAGAACGTTCTAGCCGACGGGATTTATAATCTGGTGCCCGAGCCTGAGGTTGAGCAGCAGGAGTCTGAAGTTGTAGTTACTGAAGTTGAGCAAGACCCGAGCCAAGACTCAGAAGGGCCCAAGGCCAGTGAAGGCAAGCACCGGAAGCATTCAAACCTTTTTAACTCAGCCGCAATTTAATTATTTACTTTCTAAAGTTTCCCTTTATGCATTTAAGTTTTCATATGAGTTGAATAAAACCCTAGTTGCATACTCCATAGGAAACCCAGAGTTTTACTAGCATGTGTAGGTCGATAGAATTGCTAGGCTGGTTAAACGGTAGAAGTCGAGTAATTGCCTGTTACTCGCGAGAGCTAGGTTGATTACTTTGAGCAAGTAATGTTCAGCATATCAGATACCTAGAAAAAGTTTTAGACCAGGCGGAGAGTTTTGGTAGGGAAAAGAATGTGAATGTGTAGCTCCGCCTATATCAGTTGAGGCCCGTTCGTTGTTGGCTCTGGGATCAAGTTTGAATTGTACTACCTCACATGCTGGGAGTAAGAGGCAGTTGAAACTGGTAGCTTATGTACTTTAGCTCGCATTGGTATGTTGAACTACGCCTGAATTCCTTTTCATGTACCGGTTAGAGAAATAACTCATGGCTGACCCGTCGTTGGTATCGGTGAGGACTGGTACTTGAGGGTCGCAGGGTAGGTCAAGTATTTAGTGTTGGCTGAAGGAACGGCTGGTATGAGCGGCTCGACAGGGTTCGCTCATGCTGTGTGAGTAGGTTAACCTTGCAAGGTATAAAAACCGAATCGATTCGCCGTACTCACGGTATTGAGCTCTTGATCACTGGGCCGCATCGCTAGATAAGAACATGAATATGGTGATGTTTATATGCTGTTTGAATTTAATCAAGTACCTGCTCTCTTTGAAAAATGCTTTTACAAATGCTTATCTAGAATAATTGGATCAACTAAAATCTGGATGCTAAAACTTGAAAGTAAGGATCTACTTGTAGATGCTTCTTTTTGGCAAAACAAAAACCCAGCCAAAAGCTTTGCATACTAGAGGTCTTTAGTTAAAACTAAAGGCGGGTAAGTCTTGTTGAGTATTAAATTACTCAACCCTGCTTGTGTTTTCCTTTTTCATAGGATGAGTCTAGGGTAGCCGAGCAGGTCGCTGAAGCTTTTCCGTTTGGTGTTCCTGAGGGTTACCAGTTGCAGTTTGTTCCAGCTCCTCCGGGTGTGGAGCCGAGGGAGTAATAATGCTGGTTGGGCTACTTATGCATTGTTATGTATCGTCGTAGACTCGTGCTGTTCAAAACTTCCGCTGCACTTTAAACTCTGTGTGTAATAACTTTTATCCTGTACTGGTTTGTAAATTAAATCCACGTGTGCTGTGTTGTAAAATTTGTGACTCGTTAATCATCTGTGCTCATCGTGGAGTGAGACTTATCTTGTATTGGTTTCGACAATGTGGTCAGTGGTGTAATCGGGAGCTACCCGACAGTAACTAGACGGTTATGTCAGTTGAAGTGCGAGTGTGTTGTACTGTTTGCATTAGCTAAGGGACAATGCACTTGAGCTGACATAATTTGAGGTGGTTCTGCCACAATTAAAATATTGAACCTCAACGTTTTTCTAAAAAATGTTGACCAACGCATTTAAAAAAGTTAAACTTTAACTGTTTTTGAAAAAATGTTGACCAACATTTTTGAAAAAGTTTAACCTTAACTTTTCTTTTCTCGACATATTTTCACCTGGGACCAACTTTTTTTTAAAAAAAAATATCAACCTCTTCATCTCCGGCGTCGGCGAGCGGCGACAGAGCTCACTCAGCGGCGCGTGGCGGTGATGGGCGAGACGGGAAGGCCCGACGGCGACAGGACCTGTGACACCCTAGAAATTAGAGAGCATTTAAAAAGGAAATTAAGAATATTTTTAGTATTAAAAACTAGATTCACTTTAATAGGATAATGCATTAGAAAAATGAAATGCATTAGATTATTTTGAAACCAACCATATGCACATGCTTGCTCTAACTTTAGATGATCCTAAACCCTAAGACCTAGCCAAAAACTCAAGTTAGATTTGAAATAGAATTCAAAATCAAATTCAAACTTAAAATAGAAAAGAAAAGAGAAAACAGAAAAAGGAAAAAGGGAAAACCTTACCCTGGGCCGAAACCTGGCCGCCGGCCCAGCTCCACCCCGCCGGCCCAAACCTTCCCCGCCTCACCGCACGGCCCAAATCAGCCCCGCCTTCCTCTCCCGAAGTGCACTCCACCCCCTCCAACTCTCCCGCGCGCGCGTTGCACATCCTTGGTGACGTCGCACTGACGTCACCGTACAGCCCCCCTTCTTCCTCCCCTCGCCGTCGCGCCCATCTCGCCGCCGCGGCCGCCCGATCCGCCTCCACCGGCGCGGATCGAGCCTAGGGGGACGAGCACGCCACGTGTCGTCTCCACGGCCCTCCACCGCACCACGAGTGCGCCGCCGACCACGCCCCGTAGCTCCGTGCGGAGCTAGCCGCTGGGGGGGGCACGCGTCGCCGCCCCGTGCCGCCTCCTCGCTACGCGTCCGGCTGGGGAAGCGCCGGAGGAGCTCCGGGAGCTCACCCCCGGCCTATAAATAGCCCGAGCATGCTCTCGTGAGCTCCATCCCCACACACCCGCTCACCACACCACACACACGCACGCCGGCGCCGGCCGAGCGCAGGCTGCCCCGCCGCCGTGCGCGACCGGCTGAGCCACGCCGGGAGCTTCGCCGCCGTACTCCGGTAAGTGCCCCAGCGCCGTTGCCTCGCCGCTGCCCCTCTCTCTCCCTCCTACCTGCGCCGCCGGCCGAGCGCCGACGAACCTCACGCGCCGCCGTGCTCCGGCGACCCGCTGGGGGATCCTAGCCGCTCGCCGCCGCGCCTAAGCACGCTGCCATGCCCAGTGCGCCACCAGCCGCGTCTTCGCCGCTCCACAGAGCCCAACACCTCCTCCCTGCGCCTTTTCCCTTTTGCGTCACTCGCCGCCCGAGCTCCGGCGAGCTTGCGCCACCGCCACAAGCCCCGCCGCTGCGCCAGAGCATGCCTGACCCCGCCGTCGCACCACCCTCTCCCTCTCCGCCGAGCCTCGGCTCTCCCCGTGGCCCGGTGTGGCCAGGGCGCGCAACTTCGGTGAGCGCCCCTGCTCCCGCCGCCGTGCGCCGCCGCTCTCCTCTCCTCGCCCCAGCTGGCGCCCGCGTGGCCGCCACGCTGGCCGCGGACCCACGAGTCAGCGGCTCATCACCCCAGCGTCGGGGCCACCTCATCCCCCTTCCCTCGCCTGCACCCGGTCCTCGTGGACCGCTGACCCAAGGAGGTCACGGGTCCACGGGCCATGGTCCACGGGTCCACAGCACAGTACTCAGCGTGGGCCGCGCCCCGCGGGCCCGGCCTGTCTGTCTCTTTTTTCCCTAGTTAATTGCTAGGTACACCCGGCTTTTGCACACAAGAAATTAGTTCTCCACCTTAGAGCTTTCCAAAAATTCACCAAAAATCCTAGAATAATTCTTAAGCCTAGAAATACCTTTCTTTCTCAAAAACCTCACCCACAACCCCTAGATTAAGCAGTCACCTCTTTTAGGTTTAAATCTATTTTAATAGGAAAATCACCCGTTAACCCTTGATTGATGTATTGATTTGTGTGACTAACCCGCAAACTCTGACCCCACGAACAACGCCGAGGATCCGGATTACGAAGAGGAAGCAGGGGACGACCCCGATGCTGGACAAGGCAAGTCCCGTCCACATTAATAAATTACTTCTGTTATATAAGTATGCCCGGATAATTGAATTTGGAGAACCGGAACTTGATTACACAGTCTTTATTTTAGACCGGGGAGTGGAAGGAAGATCCCAAGGAAGGGGATTCTATCCTAAGAGCCACTTCGGGTCGCCACTAAGGACCGGTTCGCGGGAGAATCTTTCCATTGCCTAGTACAGTCCCGCATGCCAAAAAAGCATGGCCTTCGGGAATGCTTATTTATGTGAGGCTTTGATCCACACCCCACTAGCCAACCTTAGTAAACTGTCCCAAGGGACCACGGTGGGCAACGGGACTATTGGAGACAGACCCCGACAGAGGGCTGGGTCTGACCGGTACGAGTCGCAGGTGACAGAGGGTCGGGAGGACCTGGTGGCGGAGTGCCACGATATATATATTTTCTTCATGCATCAAGAATCTTTCCCCGGGAAGGTCCTTGTGTGGACGTGCGCGACTCCTACTTAGGCCCCAACAGTTTCCGTGAACAGAGCTAGGGAGTGGCTGTCTAGTGATAGACGCTGGTGGGAATGGATCTCGTAGGGCAGTTCCGCCAAAGTACACGGTACGGGCTGACCGAATGCGGGACAGAGAAGTACGACCTCTGCAGAGCGACAAACCTATCTGGATAGCCGTGACTCCGGCAAGAGTCCAATTGGTAAAATTCCCCGTCGATTAGATCACTAAAATGAACATGACCCGCGGATTCCCCTTACCGCAGGTTGATATACATTTGTTCACTAACCGGGACTGGTAGGGAGGTTATGCCACTCCAGGACCAAACTTAATCAATCTATTAAATTACTTTGGGACTTGCTGAGTACCCCTGTCAGGAGTGCTCACCCTTGCTTTCACTTCATACCAGAGGACTTCACCGAAGACGGAGCAGACGACGAAGGCTCGGAATGGTGACGTGCTCCACCGCGATGCTGAGGCTCTACATAGTACTGGTAGTTTTATATTTTCTGAATAAGCGGAGGCCTTGAGGCCCGCTTGTAACCCTTGTACAGACTCTAAGCTGTACATCGATGTAAATTATCAATAAAAGGTTATTCGATGATGGTTTTCGATACCGCTTGTGAAGAACTACTTGCATTAGGGCTTCCAGGACTAATGCAGGTACTTGGGGAGTCCCGTTTCACGGGCGTGCCCCACACGACCGGCGCGGTCGCACGCATGGAGCTCGTGGCAGCGCACGACGCAGGCGGGGGGTGGGGGTGGAGGGTGGGGTTAGGGATTGAGGGTAGTTGTATCTAATGGTTGATGACTTCCGGAAGGTATATAGGATATACGAAATGTCCCACAGCACGTTGTTTTGGTGCACTCAAATTCTTTTTGTTGTGCATCGAAGCAACGCATGAGCCCTGGTGCGGATTGGCTTCTATCCAATGGTAGGATGGTCCAGTGGGACGCTACCCACCAGGGTTCAAATTCTGGTGCTCGCACCTTTTCTTGGGATTTTTCAGGATTTACCGGCGTTATGCATTAAGTGGTAAGCGGCGTTCCCGTCAACAACGAGGCGCCAATGGTGAGTGGTGACTTCGGGAATCTTCAGATCTGCCGGTGCTCAGTCCTTCGAAGGTGGTCATATGGGTAGGGTTAGCGTACATGTGTTCATATGGATGAGTGTGTGTACGTGTTGTGAGCGTTTATGTTGTACTGTGTAATTCTAAAAAAACGCATGAGCCCTGGTAGTTCAATCCAATTTGCTTGCTTGTTCGGCTAGTGGGCTGGTGGTGGCACACGAGCAGGCGTGTGGTCTCACCTACGGCCCAAACACCGTTGGAACGGTCCAAGCCTCAAACCTCAAGCGACTCAGGCCAGCCATTTGCAAGGATCTCTATTTTGTTAAATGTCCGATTAGTAGATAATATCTATTTCGTGTGTACTTCCCTAGGTGAGGTGGTTGTGTACTCTTTAGCCGCTAGATCAAATCATATGTTTGACGACGTACGTAATGTCTATCAACGATATAGCTACATTTGTCGACAAGGCGCACAAAGGTAACTTTGCAATTTCAAGATCCGCAAACTGAGTCTCCCGCATATGTTAACACTACCTCCGTTCCCAAACATATGACGTCTAGGACAAGCTAATCAGTTTAAAAATGAACTAAACTGGTTGTCTTAAACGTCATATATTTCAGAACGGAGGGAGTACTTAATATGCACATTTTGCTACTGCATGAACGTCTAGGCGTATTCCATACTCTATACCGTGTTTATAAAGAAAATTCAGTAGCATGGCAGTGGCTGGTTTTTGTTGTGGGAGATTGTTGTTGACGACGGAGCATGAATGCTACTTGTTGGTATGCTTCTGATTAATGCTACTTGTTGTATGCTTCCGAGTTGTGGTGGTGCCGGTGCGGTTTGGTGTCCGGTGGCTAGTGGTATGGCACCCCGCACCTGTGATGTGTCATTTGAGGTGTTGTACGGCATAGTTGAGGTACGGGTCCAACCGCTTGTTGTTGTGGGAGTTGTTGTAATAGTAGTTTCTTTTCCATTGTTGTATTTTGCCCAGTCGTCTGAGTTTGCTTCTACTTTTTAAGTATAATCGGCAACTCTGCTATCAAGTTTGTTAAAAATATTCGGTATATGCTCGCTCCTATTCTTTAGCAATTCAGATAAGATATGGTCAAGGTTATGTCTACAAAGGTTGCTTCCGGTCCCCATGCTAATCAAGCTTATTAGCTTATTAGGTCCTATTTGGATCTCTCGGATTCAACTATTAGATGTGTAACTGTGTAAGAGGGGCTAGCTAACAACTATTTATTAACTGGGTGTGTGATAAGACTCATAATTGGCATATTAGCTCGGGATACAGGCCTCATTTGGAACCCACTAAGGCCTCTTTTTCGTTTGTTGCGGACTGAAATAGGCCTAGAAACCGTTTTGGACCAGAAATGAGTGAATCCAAAGAATTTACTTGATCTGGTTGTTTCCATTCCGGACCTCAAGGAGCAGAGAACCAAATCCGAGCCTCGGGGCATAATATGAAATGGGCCAGATTTTTTATCCTCCTTGTCCTTATGCCAACATCTTTCTCTTCAAAAGTTAATACTCAATCTGTTTCAAAATGTAGTTCATTTTAACTTTTCTATCTACTAGGTTTATGGTTTTTCTACGCATCTAGATATACGATATATCTACATGTATAAAAAAATTATAAATCTAAAAAACTAAAACGACTGCATTTTGAAACGTCCGATGGAGTAGTCAACAAGCCGATGAAAAGAGTAAGAAACGGATCATAGAGAAGAAATGCGCACCAAACCACAAGATTTGGGGACAGTTAAAGCCTGGTTAAAATTAGCATGCCGAAGCCGGGGGCAGACGGACAACTAGCCACCAAGGCCATCACGCGCGCGCGCATGCACCAGCTCACGACGACGCCCCTGTCGTCCCTCCTCTCCTCTCCTCCTCGAGGCGCGCGAATCGCAGCCAAGAAGCCGCCGCCGGCGATGTGGTCACCGTGGGTCCGCCGGAGCAAGGCCTCCGGGCGGCTCACCCAGTCGCCGTCCTTCTCCTCGCCCACGGCGTCGTCGTCGCCCACCGGCAAGGACTACCACCAGGGCATCAGCGCCGTCCTCGACGACGCCGCGCCCGACTCCGCCGGCGCTGGCGCCGGCGCCGGCGGCAAAATCGTCCTCCATCGCGCGCGGTCGGCGTCGAGGCTGCGCGCGTGCAAGTCGTTCGCGGCGGCGGCGGAGGCCGCCGCCGCGGCCGTCGCCGGCGAGCGCCGCGTGGTGCTCTACTTCACCTCCCTCCGCGCCGTCCGGGCCACGTTCGAGGACTGCCGCGCCGTGCGCACCATCCTCCGGGGGCTCCGCGTCTCCGTGGACGAGCGCGACGTGTCCATGGACGCCGCCTACCTCGCCGAGCTCCGCGCCCTGATGTCGCGGCGCGACGACTACGGCCACCGCCGCACGCCGGCGCTGCCGCAGCTCTTCGTCGGCGGCAGGCTCGTCGGGGACGCCGAGGAGGTGCGGCTCCTGCACGAGAGCGGCGAGCTCCGGCGCGTCCTCGCCGGCGCCGCCCAGGCCGCGCCCACGCCGTGCGCGTCGTGCGGCGGGTCGCGGTTCGTCCCCTGCGGCGCCTGCTGCGGAAGCCACCGGCGGTTCAGCGAGAAGACCGGCGGGTTCCGCGTCTGCGCCTCGTGCAACGAGAACGGGCTCGTCCGGTGCGCCGCCTGCTGCTCCGGCAGCTGACGTCACGTACGCACGCGCTGCGCTGTATCGGCCGGGGTCGTGGATTCGAGAGATGGAAATGGAATCGAAGAGACCAGAGAGGAAACGATCAATGAACTGCTGCTGATGGATTCCCATCATAGATCAATTGTGCTGCATTGGAGTCAAACCCTGAAGATGGGTGCATCAAATCAGAAAGTGTACGAATTTGACATTGTGGATCAGATTAAGTGTGTGTTTTCAAGTGTAGCCAATGTTCATGAATAGAAAGTTAAAGGAAATAAGTCTGTTTTTGGCTCTAACTGGACCTGGTGGGGTTTGGTTGAATCAATTTACTCAGTAATCAAGTAACACCGTGACATGATTACGTTTGTTTGGTTTGCATATCTGGCTGCAATTTCGCGGTCGAACTGTTCTTTTTAAATAATTAAACAGTACACGCAGACGTTCACAACACGCACGCACACTCACCTCTATGAATACACGTGTGCTAACCCTACCTCTATGAGCACCTTCGAAGGACTAAGCACCCGACAGATCTGGATATTCTCGAAGTCATCATTGGTGCCTGTTATCGACGGGAACGTCGCTTACCACTTAACGCATAATGCTAGTAAATCCTAAGAAAATGTGTAAACATCAGGATTTGAACCCTGATGGGATGGGGTAACGTCCCCACCGGACCGTTGTGTCAAAGCCAATTCGCTCGCGGCCTTGAGTGGACCAGGCTGCTGGCTGGCTGGACTGGGCTGGGTTGCAACAGAGCTGGTGGACTTTCCGTGGAAGCAAAGGAGGCTGGGCCTCGCGTGAAAATGAAGAAAGGAGGCCGGTTTAGTTGGGTTGGATTTCACGTGAAATCAAAGGGTTGGGCCAGCTCAGGAATTAGCAGTAGTTGGTCGGGCTGGAAGGGCTCGTGGACCACCTCGTGTGCATGTTAGTCCAATTAGATTTAATCTATTACTCCCTCCGATCATATTTATATGACATTTCTGACAACTGATTTGGCTAGCATTTAGCTACAAATTTTGGTCTGAAACGTCATATAAAAGTGACCGGAGGTAGTACTTTATGTTAGCTTTATCTTGTAACTTCGAATTAGATCCAAACACACGTGAAACCCAAAAGAAACTCAAAATTCAATTTGTAACTGCTACAAACCTCCCTTGGTCAATCACCAAATCAACCAGTTGTTTTAGCAGGCAATGCAAGAGGGACAAATTAAAAATGCACTCAAGGGGCTTAATTGATGCATGGTATTTGGCTGATACAAATTAACTAGTCTGGAGGGAAATTTAGGATGGGAAAGCTGACATGGGGGTGTGGATGGAAAACTTTTCATGGAAAATGTCACATCAAAGAATGTATCATTTAGGAGTAGTAACATGGATTACTAATAAACAAATTATAGATCTAGCCAGGAAATCGCGAGACGAATCTAATGACGGGTAATTAATCAATAATTAGTGAATGATTACTGTAGCATTTTGTCTGGAAATCAGGGATAAATAGGCTCGTTAGATTCGTCTCGCGACGTACATCCCTTCATTCATGTAAGGATTATTTTTTCATCTACATTTAATACTTCTGCATGTAAAATTGTCTTGATGTTGATGTGACCTTTTATGGAAAGTTTTCAATGCAACTAAATAGGGCCATAGAATTGGAGGAAGGCAGCAAGATCAACGGCACTCAACTCCAAGTCTCCATTCTCAATATATATTGAACTCGGTGGGCTTCATTTGCAACCAGTCGGACGGAAGAAGAGAAGAGAGAGAAATCGCCGTGTCGGTTGGAAAAATTGCCCTTCCTTTCAAAAACACAATTCAGCCCGCAGCAGCCAGCAGGAGGCCCGGCCGCAACCTCCCTTCTCGGCTGAGCCTGTTTGTTTTAGCTTATGATGAGTTTTTCGTGATAACTTTTCATATATTCGAAAGCTAAAAAATTCTAAAAGTGAAAAACGAGAAAGCTCACGAAAAGAAGCTTCGCTAGAAGAAGAAACGAACGAACCCTCACTCCATGGACATAAGAAAACATGAAAGAACACTAGAAGAGAAAGAGATGTCGTCGGAAAACTTGAGGGTACACCATTGCAAGGCCCATCAAGCCCGGAAACTTCTTAGAGCACGACGAAATTCAAGTCTTATGATTTTTATTGCATCACCATGGTACAGACAAACGTTCACATACACACACTCGCCCTTGCAAACACATAAATGCAATCTTACCTCAATGATCATCTACTACGAAGACTGAGTCTCAAATCCTCGAGATTGACGAAATCACCACTGGTATCTCGCTGTCGGTATCACTGAAAGAATAGCATCGTTTAAATCTTGAAATGAATACAGAAAAATGTGAGTACCAATGCTGAATTGATAACTCGAACGCTGATGGACAGATTCCCCCAAAAAAAACCTTACCAGCTGAGCTACACATATGCAATATGTTGTTACTTAAGGTTAGCTCTATAGTACTCACTCGGTCCTAGAAAAAAAAACTCTTTTGATTTGTCCTGAATCAATTATGTTAAGTTTGGCAAAACAATATAGACAATATTATCATTACTTATGACACAAAATATGTATATATATTTTGTTTATATGAATCGAACGAAAGTTATTTGTTTTTATAAATTATATTGATAGCTTTTATAAACTTGATTTTAAAACGGTTTGACATAAGACAAAATTAAATAGCACTATTTGCGGGATGGGGATGTCGATGGCAATGCCCGTGTAAAATGATGAACTAGCTTGTATGCCTCTTCTCTAACTTGTAGCATTTTGTATTGCTCATTGTATATTTGAGAAGCTTGTAGTTGCATTTTGTACATTTTTGCCTTGATGTGTGCATTGTCAACAAGGGGGAGAATTTCTGGAGCATTTGGCAAGGGGGAGTTGCTGCTGAATTTAGAAGAAAGCTTTTGCTCTAGATTTTGCCGGATTTGTGTGAGAGATTGAAAGTTTTGCCCAAATGTGGTTTTCTGAAAATTTGCGAAGTTTCTGAGAGTTTGATCATTGGAATATCTTGCTGGGCATATGTGGAAAGTTTTCAAGTTGTAACGGCATTGTTGCGAGTTGGTTTGTGCATTTTTGGCATTTTTGGCCTTGGTCATCTGCCAGGGGCGGTTTAACCGCCCCTGTGCTGAGAGCACACAGTTTGTGGAGATTTGAGCCATTTTCGAGTGTTTTTCGCACGTACAAGTTCACTTGTTCAGGGGGAGTTGCATCTTTACACGGGGAGTACTTTGAGAGTCCTGAAAAGTGAGTTGGAGGATTTGAAGTTTGTGATTTGTGCTTTGTGCTTTTGCTCTTTTGCCGATGGTGTTGAGCCCTTTCGCTTCTTCTTGAAGGGTCGGCGTTTCTGGAGCTTTCTCTTGCAGAGTGACTTTGTTCTCGGCTTGTTCTTGCTTTTAGTCACTTGCTTGAGTCTTGTTTTCGATTTCTTTTATATTTTCTTCATATCAATTGGTTACTATGTGTGTGTTGTCAATGCACTCATCAAGGGGGAGATTGAGGACCCAGTGTGTCCGAGGACCGGTGGATGGTCGCTTCCTAGTGTGATGAGTGATTGACAACGTGGTGTGGATTGACGTTTCCCTTGGCTCAAGTATTGCAGGTGTAGAATGCGGCTTGGTTGCATTGGTGCAGGTGAAGAACAGTCGCGAAAGGTCTTAGCCAGGCGGACTCCGAGGAGCGGAGAGACAAGTAGGCTTGGTTCGAGGGACCCGATGGCCGGTGGATCAAGTGCGGTTCACATGCTAGCAAGAACGAGCAAGGGGACGTGGTTCCGGTGCGAGGTAGCGGCTCACAACCGAAGCTCGTACGCGGACGAGAAGCCGGCGCAAGGTGGCGGCTAACAACCGAAGTTTGCGCGCGGGGTTTGGTGATTTGGCCACAAAATCATCGGTGGACGGTTTCCCTTGGTTTGGGCCTAAAAACCAAGGACCGAGGACTCGATGTGGCGAAGATGGGCCAATGGGCTGTGGCATCAGCCAGGGGCGGTTTAACCGCCCCCAGGGGCGGTTTAACCGCCTCCCCCTGGGCCGGCCCAAAATCGGCGTCGAGGAGCTTCGATCCGGAGGACACGCGGCGTGACTGCAAGGCTTGCGTCGGAGGGAAGCTAGCTTGCAGTGGAAGGTGCCCGAGCCGGAAAATATCTGAGATCAAAATGTCAAATTTGCCCCTGAGGGGTATGTATCACTTAGGGGTAGTTTAGTCTTTAGGACACCACCACTTGGACTACTAATAGGCCCCTTCAGGGCTGGTGGCTGTCATCTCTCTAGTTATCTCTTTAGGTTTTACTTTGAACTTGTTTTCCCCTTCATCCCCTCCACCTAGAACTACTTCGAATCATTCCTAGTTTGTATAGGTGAATTCATGGTTATGTGATGGAGTTTGTGCTGCTCATCTTTGTGCCATGATTTGATTTCCCGAGCTCCCTTTCCTCTTTCTATTTTCGTGGGTATTTTCGGAGCTATTTTTGGGGGATTTTCGTTCTTCTTGTTCTAGGGCGTTTTCTCTCGGATTTCTTTGGGGGATTCACGTATGAGTGCCTTGTGCCTCTTTTGCTGGTGATCCTTTGCCCCCAAACGCCGAGAATCGCTCTGGATTTGAGATTTTCGGGATGAACTCGAGGTCATGGTGTTCTTCGCGAGATCTGCGATTCCGGGAGTTGTACTGAGTTAGAGGCCGAGATCTTTTGGGAAAACACTCCACTGGAGGTCTAGATCATCTGACCAAAATCTCGCCTCAAGAGCTCAAGCGGTTTGGGAGATCCACTTTTGTTTTGACTTTTTCCCGAGCCACCCAGGCCCGGGCGGTTTAACCGCCCCCCCTGGCCGGTTTAACCGCCCCCCTCTGGGTGTGTTAGATCGAGCCGCGTTTCGGGTCGTTTTGTTGTTCGTTTCGATTGGTTCGAGTTCCGCTGCTCGTTTCTTGTTCCTAGGGTCAGTAGCTGCAAACACATGGGTGTAGAGACAAGCGATATATGTTTAAGGTGGTCAAAGACTACCTTGGGCATTACGCTGAGGCTCGCCCCCAAGTCACATAGGGCGTTGTCGAAGTCATGGCCTCCAATGGAGCATGATATTGTGGGGCAGCCAGGATCTTTCTTCTTAAGGTGGGGCCCGAGTATAGCCGAGCTACATTCCTCGGTCAGCTGTACCGTCTCCCTTGTGGGTAGAGTCCGTTTGTTGCTAAGTATATCCTTGATGTACTTGGCGTATGTCGGGACCTGCAAAGCATCAAGTAATGGTATGTTGATGTATACCTTCTTGATTACCTCGACGAACTTGTCGAATTGTTCGTCGGCCACGGGTCTTCTCCTCCGTTCTGGGAACGGGAGGAAAGTGGGATCTCGGCTGTAGCTTGAGGCTTGTGGTGCCTCATTCTCCTCCTTTGAGACAGGGGTGGTTTCCTCGTCATCTTCCTCTTCGGCGACCACCTCGGTTTGGCTAGCTTTCTTCTGTCGAGTACCTGCATCCTGTGGATTGTGTGGGTCATGCGTGGACTTGCCAGTCCGCGTGGTCACCGCACTAACATTTTCCTTGAAAGGAACCTCCGGTTGCCCGGGTAACTTCCCCGCATTTGGGTTAGGGCAGGATGCAGCCAGCTGAGCTACTTGAGTTTCAATCATTTTGTTGAAGCTCAGCTGGTTCTTAACGACAGAATTGAAAGCTTCTATCTGGGAGGCCATTGACTCCATAACTTTATCTTTAGCAAGAAATTTCTTGCTAATGCTATCGTTAATCTGCTTTTGGCCATACCAGATGTCCTTTAGCGACGGTTGGAAACCGTTGTTAGAGCCATTACCTTGCTGTTGGCCGAAGGGAAAATTGGGCTTGGAATTCCAACCTTGTTGAGGACGGAAGCCTGAATTGTTGGTATTTCCAATGAAATGGGCTTCCTCTTGTGTCATCGGGCAAGTGTCGCCCGAGTGTCCTGCTTCTCCACACGTTTCACACGTGATTCTCTCCTCCATGATCTGATTCATCTCCTTGCCAGGAGATTCCACTTTCTTCAAGAGAAGGTCCATTTTAGCAGCCAGCATATCAATGGAGTCAATTTGATGTACTCCCTTGCGGGGAGTTTGTCTTTCTCCTATCCAGCTCTGATGAGTGGATATTTTCTCGATGAGCGCCTTTGCTGCGTCTACATCCAACGAGAGGAAAGCTCCTCCCGCGGCTGCATCCAACATCTCTTGCGATCGTCGGCTCAGGCTGTGGAAGAAGTTCTGGGTAATCAGCCAATCTTCCACACCATGGTGGGGGCAGGCTGCAATATACTCTTGCAGTCGCTCCTAAGCTTCGGGAATTGTTTCTCCGTCTAGCTGCTGAAAGCTAGTGATTTTTCCTCGGAGGGAATTGGTTTTGCCCACCGGAAAGTACTTGGCCAGAAATGCGTCTGCGCAAGTCTGCCAGCGTCCATCGAATGATGCCTTGTTTGCATAGAACCACTCCTTTGCTTTCCCAAGCAAGGAGAATGGGAAGAGTTGAAGGCGGATGTTGTTGATCGGTGTGCCATTGGGGTTGATAGTACTGCACACCTCCAGGAAATTCCGAAGGTGAGCGTTCGCATCCTCAATCGCCTTTCCGCAGAAAGGGCTGGCCTGAACCATGTTCACCAGGCCAGTTCTCAGCTCAAATGCACCTTCCTGTGCGTTCGACAGTCCCGGGAAGTTGCTGCTCGACGGGGCTGAGAACTCACGGAGCGTCTTCTTAGCTTGAGCCATAATCTCTGGGAACTCTGGGGCTGAAGAAAACGACGAATCTGATTCGGACTCGGAGTCGGATGACGACTCGAGTATATTGCTTGAGCTGAGTGAAATCTGAGGGGGTACGATTCTCTTTCGCACTACTCTTCCAATGCGTTCTGGATTTGGATCAAAGTTTGATGGTAGGTTGAAACCAGTCATGCACTACCCTGCAAAACACATCAAAAATAGACGAATGTTGCAGTGGTGAGGTCACTAAGGTTAGTGGTTTGGTAAATTTGTAAAGATAATCAAATAATTCAACAATAACTTTAGCCAATTGCTTCCCCGGCAACGGCGCCAGAAATGCTTGTTGGCACTCCTTAGCGTCACGTTTTAGCAACGCTCAAGAGCGCGTAGATATATGTCGTTGTATCCAAAATTAATTCTGCAAGCGCACAGAATATATCTCGTTGTAGCACTTCACCTCGGGAGTTACCCCAGGGTATCGTATTTATATTTCCGCAGGGAAGCAGATGGTTAAAGTGTATTGAAGAATGAAATGATATATCTTGCCAGAAATATCAGGCCACAAACCTAGGGGCACAAACACTAAGTTTGGGTGGATAATGGTCAAGTTAATGACCGGATAGAAGGTCTGAAAGACCAGCGACACACGGAGCACCTATTTCTAAAGAAAAGGAAAGATGATGGGAGAGACCATTGAGGACCCAGTGTGTCCGAGGACCGGTGGATGGTCGCTTCCTGGTGTGATGAGTGATTGACAACGTGGTGTGGATTGACGTTTCCCTTGGCTCAAGTATTGCAGGTGTAGAATGCGGCTTGGTTGCATTGGTGCAGGTGAAGAACAGGAGCGAAAGGTCTTAGCCATGGCGGCCTCCGAGGAGCGGAGAGACAAGTAGGCTTGGTTCGAGGGACCCGATGGCCGGTGGATCAAGTGCGGTTCACATGCTGGCAAGAACGAGCAAGGGGACGTGGTTCCGGTGCGAGGTAGCGGCTCACAACCGAAGCTCGTACGCGGACGAGAAGCCGGCGCAAGGTGGCGGCTAACAACCGAAGTTTGCGCGCGGGGTTTGGTGATTTGGCCACAAAATCATCGGTGGACGGTTTCCCTTGGTTTGGGCCTAAAAACCAAGGACCGAGGACTCGATGTGGCGAAGATGGGCCAATGGGCTGTGGCATCAGCCAGGGGCGGTTTAACCGCCCCCCAGGGGCGGTTTAACCGCCTCCCCCTGGGCCGGCCCAAAATCGGCGTCGAGGAGCTTCGATCCGGAGGACACGCGGCGTGACTGCAAGGCTTGCGTCGGAGGGAAGCTAGCTTGCAGTGGAAGGTGCCCGAGCCGGAAAATATCTGAGATCAAAATGTCAAATTTGCCCCTGAGGGGTATGTATCACTTAGGGGTAGTTTAGTCTTTAGGACACCACCACTTGGACTACTAATAGGCCCCTTCAGGGCTGGTGACTGTCATCTCTCTAGTTATCTCTTTAGGTTTTACTTTGAACTTGTTTTCCCCTTCATCCCCTCCACCTAGAACTACTTCGAATCATTCCTAGTTTGTATAGGTGAATTCATGGTTATGTGATGGAGTTTGTGCTGCTCATCTTTGTGCCATGATTTGATTTCCCGAGCTCCCTTTCCTCTTTCTATTTTCGTGGGTATTTTCGGAGCTATTTTTGGGGGATTTTCGTTCTTCTTGTTCTAGGGCGTTTTCACGTATGAGTGCCTCTTTTGCTTGTGATCCTTTGCCCCAAAACGCCGAGAATCGCTCTGGATTTGAGATTTTCGGGATGAACTCGAGGTCATGGTGTTCTTCGCGAGATCTGCGATTCCGGGAGTTGTACTGAGTTAGAGGCCGAGATCTTTTGGGAAAACACTCCACTGGTCTAGATCATCTGACCAAAATCTCGCCTCAAGAGCTCAAGCGGTTTGGGAGATCCACTTTTGTTTTGACTTTTTCCCGAGCCACCCAGGCCCGGGCGGTTTAACCGCCCCCCTGGCCGGTTTAACCGCCCCCCTCTGGGTGTGTTAGATCGAGCCGCGTTTCGGGTCGTTTTGTTGTTCGTTTCGATTGGTTCGAGTTCCGCTGCTCGTTTCTTGTTCCTAGGGTCAGTAGCTTGGCAGTGGCTACGTGATCTTGGCAAGATTGCTCTTAGAGTTTTCGGAGTTGTTTTGGGAGAATAGCCGGATCGGTTGGAAAGATTTTTTATCGGCTCCCATTCACTCCCCCCCTCTCTGGTCGCCGTTTCGGTCCTTCACGGACCTAGACTCTTTCTAACTCAGAGCAAAAGACACTCTAGCCTTAGCCTAGACCCTAACTTAGATACCGGGAACAGAGCTCGCTTTGACGGCTAGAACGGGAGAACCTCAGAACGGGGTGAGAGAGGGGGTTCTCCGGGCTCAGCACTACTGTTATGAATACACCCGAACGTGGTGGACTACGAAGGACGGACATGGCTGTCACCACCTGCCGCCTACCACTGCTGTACTGTGGGGTGCAACACACTTCCTAGTTAATCAACAAGCCAGACACCACGTCTGCACTCGATGATTAAGATTTCTCTTGAGGCCTGTCAAGAGAAATCCCCGTCTTCCCTAAGGCGTCTTACGGCCCGGTCAAGGCGAGCAAACCCGCGAGATAAAACCCGGTAGAGCTAAACTAAACTCTACACTAAAACTAAAGGGGGAAAGGACTTTGCTCTAAAGAGAGCAAGATCTTTACTCTTAAAGAAGAGCAAGAGAGAAATATAAAAGATAACTTAAGCTCTGAAATAAGAAAGTAATTGTATAAATAAACTCTTCAAAAGAAGGAAAGGATACAAGAGCTTTACCAGAACTCCGAAGACTCCGAAGATCCGAGCTAAGCTCGACTCGACTCTACTCCCAACTCTAATCCTAATCTAAGAAATGAAAAAGGTACTAGAGCTCCCTTCAAGTAAAGACTTGAGATATGTGGTGTGTGTCTTCCCAAGGTGAATGAGCTTCCTTTTATAGCCTCAAGGGGGTGGATGTCAGCGTCATTAGCATGCCAAGGCTCTGCTTAAGCTTCACGCGAAGGAGGAGACGTGGCGGCCATAGAGGGAGGCCGGCCGGCCTGGGCTAGGCCGGCCGGCCTGGCCCTGGTGCCACTTGGCACCGCCCTTTGCAGGAACGGTCCTGATGCTCTCCCAAGGTCGGTAACGGTTGCGTTTAGTTGAAGCTGTCCGAGAATCCTAGGATGTGGGCCTTTCAATCCATGTGCTTTCATCTCTAGGCCTTCCGGGTCCTTGGATCAAACCGACGTTGTTTGCACGGTGCTTGATCATCCTGGGTACTTGGCATGGCTTGTGGATCAATGACGTGGCCAGACCTGGCCAGGGGAGGCCGGTCGGCCTGGCCTAGGCCGGCCGGCCTGGCCCTGTGCCAGGTTTGGCCCTTGTTTCTCCTGGTTCATCCTGCAAGCACAACTCATCCAAAACTTGTGGAATTTGTCAGTGAAAATACTTTTATGTATGGAATATGGTATGATCATCCTCATTTTACCGAAATGTTGACGGTCACTACGAGGTTATAATGGCCGTCAACAGTATCCCAAGGGCTCCACTTTTGATTTACTTGGCTATTCCGATTCGGATTATGCCGGTTGCAAGGTAGATCGAAAGAGTACTACCGGGACTTGCCAATTTCTTGGTCAGTCCTTGGTGTCATGGAGCTCTATGAAACAAAATTTTGTTGCGCTATCCACCGCCGAGGCCGAGTATGTTGCGGCCGGTGCTTGTTGTGCCCAACTCCTATGGATGAGACAAACTTTGAGAGACTTTGGTTGTGAGTTCAAAAATACTCCACTCTTGTATGACAATGAGAGTGCCATAAAACTAGCCAACAATCCCGTCCAACATTCAAGAACCAAGCATATTGACATTAGACACCATTTTCTTAGAGATCATGAAGCCAAAGGAGATATCGCCCTAAGCCATGTAGGGACCGAAAGTCAACTAGTCGATATCTTCACAAAGCCTCTTGATGAGCAAAGGTTTTGTTCTCTAAGGAGTGAGCTAAATATCTTAGATTCTCGTTACGTGGCTTGACATGTTGCATGCACTTTGATTGTTGCCTAGAATAGAATTAAAATGATTTTTTTGTGTGAGTTTTTCAAAATATTTGGATTTGTGATCGTTGGATCATTTCTTGTCTCAAATTGGTCATGGTTATGTAATGATGATTGTGGCTGATCAATTTGGGGCAAGTTTTCTTATATGTCCATAAGCTAAATCTCTCAAAATCATCGTTCGAATCTCAGCTAGAAAGTTTCTCTTTTCCTGTCCACCGGATCTTCCAGCCCTTAGCCGGATCATCCGGTCCATATAAGCCAGTCGAATCTTACCCAGCATCTTCCGGTGAAAATCACCTCGCCGGATCATTCGACCCATGGCCGGATCATCCGGTCAGTATCAGTCCGCTGGATCTTACGCGGCATCTTCCGGTAATCCATGCTCCGTCGGAAGATCCGACCATACGTCGGATCATCCGACAAGTGCCTCGACTATAAATACCGGGACTTAACCGTTCAGCACCCAGAACTTCTTTTCTCCACCGCCGGCACCCGCTCCTCTCTCCCCACCACTGCGCACGGCGATTTTGAGTTCCACCCAAGGGATTCGTGATCTTCAAGCACCTTTGGACTCCCCAAGCATCGGAGGTTCGATTCCCATCGGATCTTCCGAAGTTTTCGCGGGAAATCTCAAAGGTATCTCATTCAAACCTCGTTCAAACTCCCTTTCGCTCGATCTCTAAATGTATGAGGTTCTAGAGTATTTCCTTTGGTGAATCATCTTGAATACATGCCTAGAACTCATGCCTAGAATCTTATCTCGATTGGTGGGCTCAAACTTCGATTCCATGAACTCTAGGTTTTCATTCAAACTTTCTATTGCCCGATCTATCAATGTAGGATGTTCTAGTGGATTTCCTTCGGTGAATCATCTTGAATACATGCCTAGAACTCATGCCTAGAATCTTATCTCAGTTGGTGGGCTAGAATTTAAATTCCATGAATTTTTGTTTCTGCTCGGGGCCTGTCGGATCATCCGACTGTGCATCGGAAGTTCCGCCTGTCGGATCATCCGACGCAGAGCCGGAAGATCCGACAGGGCTGAGAGCACGACAATTCTTTCTAGTCATTCAACTTTGATTCATCTATTGATCCTCGATTCTTATATCTGTCCAGATGGGTCATACCAAGGTTTCCGGCAAGAAGCCACCACCTCCCGCACCTTTGAAGAAGCACAACACTCAAGAGTCGGAGACCGAGTCCGACGAGGAGATTAGAGAGGTTGGAAAGAGCAAGAGAGCCTCTGAAGGATCGTCTTCTAGGAGTGTACGCGGCAGGGGTGCCGCTAAGGGAAAGAGCAAGGAGCTCCGTACCTATAGCAGATCCAAATCAAACACTCAACGAAGACAAGAGGGACCTCTCTACAATGACAACATTGACCTATCTTTTCTTGTTCAGAACATCATCAGTGTTGGGATTCCTAGCCGTGCTCCTGATGATCCACCTTTGGTGAACTTTCGGCTAGCAGCTAACAGCATGAAGCCTTTGAGGTTCAGTGAGCATGAGGACCCCAGATCCATTCCTCACAAGCAGCTTAAGGGGGATCCTCGATTTTGGCTTCCGCATCAGGCGGATTGGTATGAGTCAGTGATTCTACACATTGGTCACATTTGCACACCCATGAAGTGGGTTGACTGGCACTACATGGATGGCATCACCGGTCCCCTTGAACCGGTGATAAGGGATGTGCACAGGAGATGTGTTGAGATGGATGTGGCAAACATCATGGGGTTTCAGTGTCCGTATAATGAGGAGATACTGGCTCAATTCTATGCCACTCTTTGGATTGATCAAGCTAGAGATGAGATGCATTGGACGACAAACGGCAAACGTTTCTCAGTGACTTTGTTTGAGTTTGTCGGATTGTTTGGACTAGCGGAGGAGACCGCTTATGCTCATACTAGAAATGATCGTAACAAAGTGGATCTTCACCGTGGCTTGGAGCTTGAGGAAACAAAGATGATGTTTATGTATGATGGAGATTATGGAGATGTGCAACTTGGTAAATATCATGGCCTTTCACCCTTTTACAAGTTGCTTAACCAACTCTTCCGAGGCACCTTGTATCCTAGAGCCGGAGATGCGGACAACATTTCCAAGAGGGCCAAGAACTTGCTATTCCAAATGGCTCCCGGCAAGCCCAAGTTCAAGGTTTTCAATTTCATTTGGAATGAAATCATCTATTGCTCTCATGATGCCACTAGCGGTTGTCACTATGCACCTTACATCTTTCATATGATCAAGAATGTTAGTGGTGTCAACATCCTAGCCGATCGAGTGCATTCACCTTATCACTCCTCCCCGGGCAAGATTGCACAACTCCTAAAACTCAAGAACAAGCCTTATATGCCGGTTCAAGCCCCATCCTCACCATCTCGTGGAGCTTCTTCTTCACAAGCTCAAGCACAAGCACCGCCGGCCCCATCTCCTTTGCTCCATCCTCTAGCGGCACCGGGAAGAAAGGGAAGCTTGACTCTATTCTTCAAGGAGTCTTTGCTTGCTTCAACATGTGCAAGCAAAACGCTCAAGACATTCGTGACACTCGTCAATTCTTGGATGAAGAAATGATTAAGTTTGAGCGTAGGCAAAAAGAAATCATGACCAAGGACAATCTTCCACATTCTCCCGTTCGTGCGCCTAGGGAGTTTCCTCCACCACCATCTTTATATACCCCTTGGGAGGGACCTTCTCAAGGATATACATTTGGTGCTTCTCAAGTTGAAGAAGAAGAAGAGCAAGATGAGGAAGAGGAAGATGAAGAAGAAGAAGCCGAAGACGAAGCCGAGGAAGAAGAAGAGGATGATGAGGAGGACGATGATGAGGAGGACGATGGTGATGAAGACGATGAGTAGCTCTCTTTTTGGTCTTTGATGACAAAGGGGGAGTGAATTTGGGCTTTGGGAGACCCTCACCACCATCTTTCATCTTTATTCATGTTTTAGTTAATGGACATGTAAGAACTTATTTGTGATTTGTGTTATGCTTGATGTGTGCCAAGCGAGAACTTTTATTTGTAAGACTTAATCGTGGTTGTGATGTTAGTGTGATGTTGAACTTGGTTAATTATTTGGTTGTGATGCTTATGTATGGTGAATTGTTATTTCTCACTTTTGTTGATGTGAATATCTTGTCATATGCATCACGTTGATTTTACCACACTTATGCACATGTATGCAATGATTAAGGGGGAGTTCTTACATGAACATGAGCATTGGCATTTGAGGCCATTTGAGTTATACATGCTCATGTTTAGGGGGAGCTTCGCCAATTATATTTGGATGAAAAACATGAATTTTATTTCTATCTTGTGAGCCAAATTTGTGTTGTCATCAATTACAAAAAAGGGGAGATTGAAAGTGCATCTAGGCACTTAATCTAGTTTTGGTAATTAATGACAATGTAAATTTGGATATAATGCTTTGCATAAGTTGTGCAGGAATAAAGTCAAAAGAAAAGAAAAGAAAGGTGAAAGGAAGGTCCCCAGTTCTTATTCGTATGGTGACGAAGTCTATCGGACGATTTAAATTTATTTTATATTTCGAGTTTGAGTATAGGATCACCGTACCATCAAGGGGGGCATGCTTGACGAGTTTAGATTGTTAAAGTGCTTATACTTGAGATGACATATACATACGAGAGACACAAACACACAAAAACCCTCCATTCACAAGTTTTCTGTGCGTCGGAACTTAGGCCGGAAGATCCGACCAGAAGTTCCGGGCGGCTCTGTCTGGAATTAATTTTCCATCGGAAGATCCGGCCCATACACCAGATCTTTCAACACTTAGACAGATTTTGTGTCTTCTCTCCAGGCGCTGGAACTTAGGCCGGAAGATCCGACCCGAAGTTCCGGGCAGCTCTGTCTGAAATTAGTTTTTCGCCGGAAGATCCAACCCTTGCTTCGGAACTTGCAACACTTAGCCATTTCTGCGTTTCTCCCTCAGGTGTCAGAACTTCCACCGGAAGATCCGACCCAAAGTTCCGGGCGGCTCTGTCTCTAATATTTTTCCCTCGGATGATCCGGATCTTGTGTCGGAACTTACATCGGAACTTCCACCGGATCATCCGGACCTTGTGTCGGAACTTCAATGACTTAGCCATATTTCAGTGTTTCAGCCTTATGAAATTCAAATCTCGGAAGATCCGGCCCTACGCCGGAAGATCCGGTACCCCTTCGCAGAACACATAACGGCTAGTTTTTGGGGGTTGGGTATTTAGACCCCCCCTCACTCCCCTCATTCAATGCTGCTGCCTCCAACGCCCAAACACACTCCAAGAGCATTCATTACACTCCTCTACTCCACCCAAAAGTTTGATTCTTGCCTTGAGTCACCTAGGGTTTGAGTGAGAGGAAAAGATTGAGTGTGAGAGCTTTGAGCACTTGTGAGCTTTGATTCGTTCATCTCAAGAAGCACTTGAAGCAAGCTTGATTCGTCATCCTCGTTTGTTACTCTTGGAGCTTTGCTCCTAGACGGTTAGGCGTCGCCGGTAGCTCCCATTCCTTTGTGGTTTGAGCACCGGAAAGTTTGTATTTCCCCTCTCTTTGTGAGAGCAATAGTAAGTGACTCGATCTTCCTTTGTGGTTGATTGAGGGAGGCAAGGGGTTAGTGACAACCCGGTTCTTTGTGAACCGCTCGACGAGGATGTAGCTCCTTTGTGGAGTGAACCTCGGGAACAAATCTCGTGTCTCTTTGTTCTTGCTATTGTTTTTGTTGTTCTTCACCTTATTTGTGCCCGATCCATGTGCTAGGTGTTGTTCGACCTTAGAGATCATACTTAGGTGCTCAGTTACTTCATTTAGCAGCTTTGTATTCAAATAGAATCTTGAATAGCTTGTTAGTTTTTGAATCTCGAAGTTAGTCTCCTCTCTGTGTCGGAAGATCCTACACAGTGTCGGATCTTCCGGGAGCCGAAAGATCCGTGTCGGTGATATTATCTCCGGCAGTCTTCCACGGGGTAGCCCACGGAAGTGATTTGTAATGCAGGGAAGATCGCAAAGATCGAAAGCAAGATGGTTAGGATGGACAGACACAGGGGTTTATACAGGTTCGGGCCGTCGACTCGACGTAATACCCTACGTCCTGTTTTGGGGTCTTGTATTGCGTGGATTGTGAGTTTCGATGGGTTGAGTTGTTGTCTGATGAGTCGAGTTGTTTTGTCTGATGGTTTTATTCAGAGGACAATTCAAGCATGTCTGGATCAATTGATCCTAGACATAGTAGAAGCTTACATCGATGACATCGTGGTCAAGATCATGAACCCCGAGGACATGATAGGGAATCTGACAAAGGTCTTCGAACGCCTGCGCGTATTCCGGTGGAAGCTCAACCCGGAAAAGTGTGTCTTCGGAGTACCCTCAGGTAAACTACTCGGCTTCATGGTCAGCAACCGCAGGATCGAGGCAAATCGCGAGAAGATCACGGCCATCACCAAGATGCTACCACCAACCTATCAAAAGGATGTGCAGAAGCTTACCGGATGCATGGCAGCGCTCGGTCGTTTCATATCACGACTCGGCGTTCGCGGATTGCCGTTTTTCAAACTGCTCAAGAAGCAGGACAAGTTCGTGTGGGATGACGAGGCGAAGGAATCTTTCCAGGAACTCAAAGATTACCTGCAGAGTCCGCCCATCCTCGTCCCACCTCAACCAAGAGAACAACTCTACCTCTACATCTCTGCTACTCCCCGAGTGGTTAGCACGGTACTAGTGGTCGAGCGCCCTGAAGAAGGACACGCATATGGAGCTCAGCGACCAGTTTACTTCGTCAGCGAGGTCCTGACCGTATCTAAGGTACGCTACCCCCATGTGCAGAAATTACTCTATGGAGTTCTCATCTCAGCAAGAAAGCTGAAACGCTACTTTGAGGCCCATCCAATCTCGGTGGTGAGCGAAAATCCTTTAGGGGAAATTCTCCACAACCGAGACGCCAGCGGCCGAATCGTCAAGTGGTCAATAGAATTGGCTGCCCATCACATAACCTTCGTTCCACGTACTGCTATCAAGTCTCAGGTCTTGGCCGACTTCGTAGCAGACTGGACAGAAAACCAAGCTCCGGCTGACGACGAGGTAGTTGAGTACTGGGAGATGTACTTTGATGGCTCCCTCCAGATAAAAGGAGGCGGCGCAGGCGTACTCCTAATCTCTCCAAGTAGACAGGAATTAAAATACGTCCTTCAAATCATGTTCCCAGTATCCAACAACGCAGCCGAGTACGAAGCAGCCTTGCACGGTCTCCGCATTGCAGTATCTTTGGGCATCAAACGCCTGATGGTACGTGGGGACTCTGCCCTGGTCATAAACCAGGTAAACAAGGATTGGTCCAGGACCAACGAGAAGATGGACGCTTACTGCGAAGAAATCAGGAAGCTGGAAGGGAAATTCTATGGCTTAGAGTTCCATCACGTGGCGCTCGACCATAACAAGGCAGCAGATGAGCTCGCTAAGATGGGGTCCACTCGTGAAGGCGTCCCACCCGGAGTTTTCATACAAGATCTCATCAAACCATCTATCAAGATAAACCCGGATGGCACTGTCGCGGAGCAACAAGTCGGTGAATCCCCGGAGTCAGCCACATTAGTGGTAGACGAAGCGTTGGACTGAAGGACCCAGATCATCGACTATTTGGACAGCGGGATATTGCCCGCAGAGGTCGCGGAAGACAAAGATCTAAACTCGCTCCACGAACAAATCGTGCGGCGCAGCAAGAGCTACGTCATCATCGGAGACAAGCTGTATCGTCGATCTGGAGCCTCCCAAATCCTCCAAAAGTGCGTAAGTCGTGCAGAAGGTATAGAGCTCTTGACAGACATACACAAAGGAATCTGTGGTAATCACGCCGGGGCTAGAACCATCGTTGGTAAAGCTTTCCGGTCTGGTTTCTACTGGCCGACTGCCGTAGCAGACTCAGAAAACATCGTGCGGCGCTGCAAAGGGTGTCAGTATTTTGCAAGGCAGATACACGCACCTGCACAACAGCTGCAAACCATACCAGCGTCCTGGCCCTTCGCCTGTTGGTGCTTGGATATGATTGGTCCATTCAAGAAGGCTCCTGGTGGTTTTGACCATGTCCTTGTAGCTATTGACAAGTTCACCAAGTGGATTGTGGTGAAACCAGTCAGAAAGCACACGGCAGCCAAGACCATCGAGTTCTTCACCGACATCACCCACCGCTTCGGAGTCCCAAATCGTATCATCACAGATAATGGTACGAACTTCGTGGCACAGGAGTTTAAAGACTGGTGCAGCGAGAGGAGCATCAAGCTATGCCCCGCATCCGTAGCGCACCCAAGGGCCAATGGCCAAGTCGAAAGAGCCAATGGCGAAATAATCAAGGCGCTCAGGGCCCGGATATTCAAGCAGCTGAAGCAACATGACGGAAGATGGATCAAGGAGTTGCCAGCTGTAATCTGGGGGCTACGCACCCAGCCGAGCCGTGCCACGAAGCAAACCCCGTTCTTTCTAGTTTACGGCTCGGAAGCTATCCTACCAACGGACCTCACATACGGCTCCCCCCGAGTGGAGTTCTATGATGAATACGACGCGCAAGTGGCGCGCATTGAAGACCTCGACAGCATCGAGGAAAGGAAATTGGCTGCCCAGATCCAAGCCGCGCGTTACGCTCAGGTCCTGCGATGTTATCACGATCGATCAGTCAAGCAGAGGTCTTTTGAAGCAGGCGACTTGGTTCTGAGGAGGAAGCAAGACACCAAGGGCGCGCACAAGCTTGCGTCCCCTTGGGAAGGGCCATACATCATCAAGTCAGTGAGTCGCCCAGGCTCATATCGCCTCATGACGGAAGACGGCGTATACATCCCAAATCCATGGAACATCGAGCACTTACAGCGTTTCTACGCCTGATTCAGTTATGTATTTATCTTTTTTTCGTTTATATATGTTTTTCCCGAGTGATTTTGGAGGGTATTCACCCCCAGTCACGACTCGGCAGATTTATAATGAGTTATCAATAAAGTTGACTTCATCTTTCATCTATTTCTACTACTCGTATTTCCTCTTTCGCGTCACGCACATAAAGTATGAGTGGAACAAACCTTAAATCGAGAGGGAAAGTACTCGCCAAGTCAAAGCTCTAAACGTACGACAAAGACTCTGCGGCATGAGACTGAGACCAACGAGGCTAATCTACTCCGTAACAGGTCAACCACTCAGAAATTAAGGCCAGCGCAGAAAGAAAGGGAGTAGTAGCCCCATAAAAACTTATACACAATAACAACAACTTAAACATTGTTCCAAAGTTCTAGTTCCACCAAATACTAAAAATATTTTATCTACACTGCAGGATCAACAGACGGGGCCGCTTCATCAGAGTCATCAACAACATCCTTGGACAGGACATTGGCGATAGGCTCGACTTCAAGGAGCAGTCTGCCCACGTCGTCTTCGGAGGTGCCGGCAGCGTACCCGCGGCTGAGTGGCTCCAGGTCCGACCCCGGGAACAGCGACTTGAGCACCGCCAGGACATGACCACAGCTGGCCTGGCTGATGGAGCAGAGCTGTCGCCGGAAGAAGCGTGGGAGCGCCCGAACTCGGTCGAGGATAGAAGTCGAAGACGATGACGCCTCCGGCTCGATCTCCTCCGCCACCATTCGGATAGCATCCTCCAGCGCGATCCTCTCGGTGCGCAGCGCCTCAGCCTCGCCTTGCAGCCGAGCCACTTTGGCAGTCAGCTCTGCGAATTGGGACATAATCCGATACCGATAATCTACAGAAAGTCAGATCTGGATAATACATTCACGTCTGACAGAATACCAAACAAGGAATAACATACCTCTGAGCTCGTGCACGGCCTGGGCCTCGTTGAGCCTAGCCTGCTCTACCTCTCCGTGTAGATCGCGAGTGGTACGCCGGGCCTCCTCCAACTCAGCCTGGCGTTGGGCCGCAGCAGCTTCGAGTTCAGTCACTCGGGCCACCAAGGATTCGGCCTTAGCAACTGCAGAAGAAAGTTCTTGAATAACCGAGGCTTTTGCCTCGGCATCAGCAGCTATGTCCTGCAAAAGACAAGTCAGATGACAATATGAATTGATGTACCACTCGGTACTTGACATCAACAAGATAAGTGGCTCAGGAAATACCTTGGCTATCTGGCCCATGCGAAGATGGAGCGACATGAACTGCTCCAGAGGAGTCAAGGGAGCACCACCGCTCGAAATGCCGTCCACCGCAGAAGCAACTTCAACCGCCGCAGTCGGGGGCTCCTCCACTGCTGTAGTGGGTTCAACCACAGTAGCAGGCTGGGGGCTGCCTTGAGGAACTGGCGGTGGGGTCGGCGACGCCGGTGCAGGACTCGGTGGAGGCGGGGTTGGTGCTCGCAACGACACTGGTGGTGGACCCACAGGCTGATCGCTGAGAAGATCAGCCGAGTGGATCGGCACCTCTGGCATTTGGATTGACGGGGTCTCTGTCTCAACGGCCGACTGGGGCGCAGGACCCGCAAAAGGGATCTCAGACGGTGTGCTATAGGATAAAGGACATATGGATTATTAACAGATGAGCACAAAGGAAAATGAAGAGACGACAAAGATACTTACAGAGTAGATATGCGCATTCTTGGGCGCTTTCCTTTCCGAGTGGGGGAAGGGAGGTCCCTCGGACTTGCAGCATTCTGAGGTTCTACTGCAAGGGGAGACTGCTCCGAGCTGGTGATTGGGGGCGGGATTGACGACGCGGCACCGCCAGCTTCGTCTTCTTCCGAGTCAGACGACTCAGAGATAAGGAGTTGGCCGCGGCTTGGCGCATCCCCAATCACGATTCCCGTTGAGATCTTCCGCTTCTTCGGGGCAGGGGCAGCCTTCCCACCACTCGGAGGCAACACGTCGGGAGAAGGAGAGGACGACAGAGTGATATCAGAGTCGCGCAAGTCACTCTCACTTCCCCCGACTGCTTCTTCAGAATCAACGGCCCTGCGCCGAGCCAGATAATCCACTCCCTTCGGCATCTCAGGCAAAGGAGGGAGGGACACAAAGGCAGCTCGACCCTGCAAAAAGTTGGGTTCAGTTCTGAGATTACACCCAATGGGTGGAATTGAAATAAAAAACAACAACAGATCGACTAAATACCTCAGGGCGTGGATTCCCTAAGTTGAATGCCGGAGGACAGTCAGTAGTCCTCAGGGAAGTTCCGGTCGCGAAGAATTTGCCAAGCCGAGCTGCGGCTTGGACTTTGTCGACACGCTCGGGGGCTTCACGCGTGTTGTCCCCCTCGGCGTGGTACTCATACGCCGGATGAGCCCGCTGCTTGAGGGGTTGGACCCGGCGCAGCACGAAGTTGGCTGCCACTCCGACGGCAGACAATCCTCTGTCCTTCAACTGGGCTATGAGACCCAGGAGTTCCCGAACCTGATCCATTTCACTCTCCTTGGGAAGAGCAGTCCAGGATTGGGAGGGAACAGGACGAGAATCGATTTCAGGGGAGATGGCAGGAAAGTGATTTCCAACGTAAAACCACTCGGACTGCCACCCCTTGTTGGAGGTAAGAAAGGGAATGTCAAAATACTCCCGAGTTTGACCCTCGCGGAGTTGGAATCCGGCGCCCCCGACTACTTGCGGGCACTCGGTTCTGGGATAAGGTTTCAGAAGAAAAAGATGGAGAAAAAGATTGAAGTGAGGCTCTATCACAAGATAGGCCTCACAGAGGTTGATGAAGATGGCGATATGAAGAATGGAGTTGGGATTCAGTGCGCAAAGACTGATCCCATAGAAGTGCAGCAGCCCACGGAGGAAAGAATGCGCGGGCACGCCGAAACCACGAAGAAAGAAAGACTCAAACACCACCAAATCAGAGGAATTTGGGGTGGGGAAAGACTCACCGGCGGCGGCGCGCCACTCGGCGGTTTGCTGGTTGGGGAGGATGCCGTCGACGACGTGCTGCTCGAGGCGCCTGGTGGTGGTGATGGACTCCCTCCATTCGGCGGCACGATCCACGGCGACTTCGACGGTGGCCTTGGCCTTGGACGACCGGGCCCTTCCCGACGACCTCTCCTTCCGCTTCGGAGCTTCCTTCCTCTTGGGCGCCGTGGCGACGAGCGGGGGCTGAAGATCGAGGAGGAAAGCTGCGGGAGCAGATCTAGGGTTTGCTCTTGCGCGCGGAGGAGAACTGGAGTGTTGGGAAGGCAAATGGCGAGTAAAGGAAGAAGATTGCGGCGGGGATGGCTTATAATGAAATGAACCGTTCCTCCCGCGCGCGGCGCGATGCGTGTCTCGGGAACTCAACCGACGCAGGCACGTCCCGTCGCTTTGAATTCAAAGATGCGGTAAGAAGTCGCGATATCTCGCGATATTTCGCCTTCCGTAAGGCAACCGTTAGGAAACAACGGACTTTGCGGGAGTAGTGGGCCCAAATGGGCTGAAATGTAGCGCGACCTTCCGGTTCTGTTACACTAACAAAGTTTGTGGGTTCCTGAGCTAGTGTTCAGGGGCAGAAACTACTCGGTTGTGAGGCTAAAATTAGTCGACGGCCAGATTTGATTTTGCAATTAATATTGCATCCTTGCAATTGATTTTTACGTAAGGCATGCGATACTATCGCTAAATTAGCTCAGAAGTCTGGGTCAAATGCTGACAAGTATAAAGTCTTGCGAGAAGATGGCTTACCATATGGTCAAGCTGAGTCGTGGGACACGACTCGGGGGTCATGCCGAGTTCAAAGAACTTGAGGACAGAATCCTTAGAAAGGGGAAACAAAAAAGCCCCCAAAAGGAGCAAATTATCTAAAATCCATGTCCAGAGGCATGGGGGCTGAAAAAATTAGTCAAAATTCACGGCTTTCAGAGTCTTGACGCGATCGTGCCGAGTCGTATCAAGACTCGGGGGCTACACCCAATGGGTGCACCTGGAGGTGCACACCATTGATGGATTAAGTTCAAAAAGAGATTCATAATATTTTATTTTTGACCCTCGACCAGAATATTCTATTCTGCTCAAGGCTCGGGGGCTACACCCAATGGGTGCACCAGGAGGTGCACGCCATTGAAGATCAAGATTTTGACGGAGAAAAGTTGAAGACCCTTGGCCAATTTCATACTAAAATTGCCCAAAGCTTGGGGGTTAAGTGTATACACTTCGCTTTCGCGTTGTGAAAAAGAGCACTTCTTCCCCTCACTATGGCTACAATTGAAGGATCGTTTTTAAGAACGTTTGAGCATGCACTCGGATCTTCCACGAAACCACTCGGATCTTCTTCGAAACTACTCGGATGAGGTCCTAGACAACTTGGGAGCACTTGGATCATGCAAGAAAAAGACAGATCAATTACAGCCACCGATCGGCCAAGAAGTGCTCGGGGGCTACTGTGGGGGATATAGTACCCGGGTACCTCACGAGCAAGTCTGGCAGCCCACCAAAAGGGGGGCGGCCCAGCCTACCGTTCTGGACCTGAAGACGTGCGGGACAAGTCGGCGCACGGAGGAAGGATCTGGAAGGAGAAGTCCTAGTTGGAATAGGAATTATTGTAAAGAAGGAAAGGATCCTTAGAGATAGGATCGGCTACAAACCGACTTGTAACCCTGCCCCCCGATATATAAGGCGGGCAGGGACCCCTCCAAAACAACTCGACTCATCAGACAACAACTCAACCCATCGAAACTCACAATCCACGCAATACAACACCCCAAAACAGGACGTAGGGTATTACGTCGAGTCGACGGCCCGAACCTGTATAAACCCCTGTGTCTGTCCATCCTAACCATCTTGCTTCCGATCTTTGCGATCTTCCCTGCATTACAAATCACTTCTGTGGGCTACCCCGTGGAAGACTGCCGGAGATAATATCACCGACAATCCGAGACTGCGTCGGATCATCCGACCATCTGACAGTTTCGTGAAGAATTTTCAGGATTTTTTAACAGGCCCTATTCCCCCCCTCCTAGGCCTAGTGTTGGTCCTTTCAGCCATCTTTAGCCACATGTCAGCTACATCTTCTCCTTCCCAAGGCCCCTCGCCTAGCATACTCTCCTTAAACCTTTGAGCCTCTTCCCCTCTAAGCTTCCACCACTTTATTCTTTCAATCTTGGCACGTTTGTCCCGGTGGGCACGCACCCGAAATCGAAAGTCCGCCACAACAAGCTTGTGTTGAGGGACAACACACTCCCTCGGTATCACCTTACAATCTAAGAAATCACGCCTATCCTCCCTCCTTGCAAGGATAAAGTCGATCTGGCTCGAGTGTTGTCCACTATGGAAGGTCACTAGATGGGATTCCCTCTTCCTAAAGAGGGTATTTCCTATCAACAAGTCGTAGGCCAACGCGAAGTTCAGAACATCTGAAGGACCGAAACGGCGACCAGAGAGGGGGGGGGAGTGAATGGGAGCCGATAAAAATTCTTTCCAACCAATCCGGCTATTCTCCCAAATCAACTCCGATGCCTCCGAAAGCGATCTTGCCAAGATCACGTAGCCACTGTCAGGCTACTGACCCTAGGAACAAGAAACACGCAGCGGAACTCGAATCGATCGAAACGAACACAAAACGAACCGAAACAAGACTCGATTCAACACACCCAGGGGGGCGGTTAAACCGGGTCAGGGGGGCGGTTAAACCGCCCTGGCCTGGGAACCTCGGGAAAAAGTCAAATCAAAAGTGGATCTTCCAAACCGCTTGAGCTCTTGAGGTGAGATTTTGGTCAGATGATTTAGACCTCCAGTGGAGTGTTTTCCCAAAAGATCTCGGCCTCTAACTCGCTAGAACTCCCAGAATCTCAAATCTAAGGAAGAACACCATGACCTCGAGTTCATCCCGAAAACTTCAAATCCAAAGCGATTCCCAGCGTTTGGGGGCAAGAGATCACCAGCAAAAGAGGCACAAGGCACTCATACGTGAATCCCCTAAAGAAATCCGAGAGAAATCGCCCAAGGAAGCGAAGAACGAAAATCCCCCAACAAATAGCTCCGAAAATACCTCCGAAAATAAGAAAAGAAAAGGGAGCTCGTGGATTCAAACCATGGCACAAAGATGAATAGAACAAGCTCAATCAACAAACCATGAATTCACCTATACAAACTACGAATGATTCGAAATAGTTCTAGGTGGAGGGGATGAAGGGGAAACTAGTTCAAAGGAAAAACCAAAGAGAACTAAAGAGATAACTAGAAGAGATGGCAGCCACCAAGCCCTGGGGGGCCTATTAGTAGTCCAAGTGGTGGTGCTCTAAAGACGAAACTACCCCTAAGTGATACATACCCCTCAGGGGCAAATTTTACATTTGGTTTCAGATATTTTCCGGCTGGGACACCTTCCACCGCAAGCTAGCTTCCCTCCGACGCAAGCCTTGCAGTCACGCCGCGTGTCCTTCGGATCGAAGCTCCTCGACGCCGATTTTGGGCCGGCCCAGGGGGAGGCGGTTAAACCGCCCCTAGCTGATGCCACAGCCCAGTGGCCCATCTTCGCCATGTCGAGTCCTCGGTCCTTGGTTTTGAGGCCCAAACCAAGGGAAACCGTCCACCGATGATTTTGTGGCCAAATCACCAAACCCCGCGCGCAAACTTCGGTTGTTAGCTGCTACCTTGCACCGGCTTCTCGTCCGCGTACGAGCTTCGGTTGTCAGCCGCTACCTCGCACCGGAACCACGTCCCCTTGCTCGTTCTTGCCAGCATGTGAACCGCACTTGATCCATCTGGCCACCGGGTCCCTCGAAGCAAGCCTACTTGTCTCTCCGCTCCTCGGAGGCTGCCATGGCTAAGACCTTTTGCGCTTGTTCTTCACCTGCACCAATGCAATCAAGCCGCATTCTACACCTGCAATACTTGAGCCAAGGGAAACGTCAATCCACACCACGTTGTCAATCACTCATCACACCAGGAAGCGACCATCCACCGGTCCTCGGACACACCGGGTCCTCAACATCCTCCCCCTCTTGATTCCTACTACCATACCCGAACCGCCCATGCACTCGCTCGAACCCTACATTAGTCCCACCCACATGGCCGTTGAGGTCTCCTCCTATGAAGAGTTTCTCGCTGATAGGCACGGTGCTCACCATGCTATCCAGATATTCCCAAAACTGCCTCTTGGTGCTCTCACTAAGACCTACCTGAGGGGCATAGGCACTAATCACATTCAGAGTTGAATCTCTAACTACCAGCCGGACTAGGATAATCCGGTCGCCTTGCCTCCTAACCTATACGACCCCATCCTTAAGGCTCCTATCGATCAAGATGCCTACACCATTTATGCCCAATGTTGACCCCGTGTACCAAAGCTTGAAGCCAATACCCTCCACCTCCTTTGCCTTCTGGCCCTTCCATTTAGTCTCCTGGACGCATAGAATATTTACACGCCTCCTAATTGCTGCATCGACTAGCTCTCGTGACTTGCCTGTTAGGGACCCTATGTTCCAACTACCTAGGCAAATCCTAGTTGGCTCGGCTAACTTCCTTACCCTTCGCACCCGTCGAGGGTAGTGCGAAGACCCTTGCTCATTTTTCACTACACCCGAACGCCGATGTAGCGCGCCACTAAGGTTGCGACGACCCGACCCTTGCTCACTTTTCATTGTACCCAGATCACAATACGACGCGCCACCAGGGGGATGACGACCCGGCCCTTGCCCATTTAACACCACACCCGGGTTCCGATGTAGCGCGTCGCGAAGAGGGTTACGCCTCAACGAATTTCTTAACGGGTTGCTCATGATCATCTATTTTCCACACGAATGTTCAAATTGGAGGCTTGGAGCTATGGAGAGATACTCAACGTAACAGTGAATGTTCTACATGTTGACATGTCGTCACATGGTTCACCGTCTCGCCGGACACTGTCGTTTGGGTCGCCAGCCGCAACCGCCTGCTCACCACCTCCTCCGGCGTGGTCGAGGTCAGCGACCGCGGAGGTGCCCTGGTCCTCCGCGATGGCGCCTCGAACTCATCCATTCCAACTACTGATTTTTTAGCATATTGTTAGTAAAAGAGGTAAGGTATTCTTTGTGAATGATCCTAGTGGCCTAGAAAAGACATAATTGTATAGAGCATTGCTTGCTAAGGTGCGTTCGATGGACCTGATTGCAATTGCTACTGCCACGTCTGGTATTGCTGCTTCTATCATGCCCAATGGTCGTACTGCCCACTTGAGGTTCAAAATCCCCATCAAAACCGGTGATAACACCGTTTGTAACTTTACTAAACAGAGTGGGACTGCTGTATTGCTACATGAATCATCTTTAATAATATGGGATGAAGTTGCCATGACACGGAGACAAGCAAATTTAAACTTACATATTTAAACTTCACTAAACTTTTCCACCCAATGTAATTTCTATTTTAAATATGTGCCCGTGGCACGTGCATATTTGCTAGTGTATACATATACTCATGTATAAACTTGTGGGATATTGGTACCTAGGGGCCCCTCACCGACCAGGATAACACTCGGACTGGGCCCACGTCTGACAGCGATGTGGGCCAACTCATGGCCGGGCCCACAAGACAGCCCAAGCTTGTAGGACAAGACTGTGAAGACTTAGCCCGCAAGGCGTGCGGCGTGACACCCAGATCAAGCGAGATACACGCGACCCAGCTGGCAGATCGCGCCCGGATATCTTGGAGATTACACCGCAGCCGACTCAGATTGCCTTCCAAACTGTAAACCGATAGGATTAGATCTCAACCGATTTGTAACCCTAGGCCGTCACCCTATATAAGGCGGCCTAGGTCAACCCCCTAAGGGCATCTCGCATCCTTCTCATCTATTGTAGCCGCTCATCGACTCGCCATTGCTCAAGAGCTTTGGCCAGTTCATCAATACAAACCACCGAACACAGGACGTAGGGTTTGTGCCTCCCGGCCGCCTGAACCTGTATGAACCTTGCGTCTCTTGTGTTACCTCGAGCTCCCTAGCCTTGCGATCACTCTTGCCCATAAATCTACCACTTGGGTACCCCCTAGTGGATTGCCGGACCCAAAGTCCGACAGTTGGCGCGCCAGGTAGGGGAGATTGCAGGGCATCTATAGCTAGCTCGATGGCAGCTCCTTCCCGCGGCGTCATCTTCCCCGAAACCCTCAAGAAGATTCCTGAGCACCTTGAGGAGATCAGCTTCTTCGCAGAAACCCACAGCTGCAGTGCCGTCAGCCCCGGCTCGGTCGGCAATGCCGCATCTGACCCGACGCTTGACGTGCTCCCCGATCCGACCGGATCAGACGACGAGGTCCCGGAGGCATGCCCCCGGATCGTCATCACGCTCTTCCACCGCCCGGGTGTGCTGGCCTTGAGGGACAGGGTCCCAGACCTGCTGCCCCGGTGCAAATTTCCATCACCCGGAGAGATCGTCGCCGGGTTAGATCGCATCTACGGCACCCTCTCTTACAGCGTCGCCATGTCAAAGGAGGCCCTGCGTGGGCCGGCCGCTCGCTTTCCGTTCGGTCTGAAGAATGCTACCGCTACATACTTGGACAGCCCGCGCAGGTCGCTGGCATAGGCCCCATCTGAAAACCCAGCCCACCCCACCCAGTTTCCATATGGCGGCGAGTTCCAGGTCACAGCCCGCGCCCTTACAGCGGACCGGGCCATAGTGGAGAACCACGACACTTCTCCACGACGGGAGGTGTTCGTCTCTAAAGACAAGTCCACCCAAGATGGTGAGACCGACTCCATGGGGGATCGGCGGAGGCAGCGTAACCAGGAGAACGTGCACCAGCGCACGCGAGACGCTCAAGCAGCGGCAACCGCCACGGCGGCCATTCCTCCAAGGCGACAACCCCCGGTAGGCGATGTTGTCAATGACAACATGGCCGACAACGATCAGCGTCACGACGCCGACAACGACTACGATCAGCGCTACGACAACGACGACCGACGCAACGTTGGTCGGCAGGACTCCCGCAGACGCCGCGACGTCCGTATCGCGCCCAGGAACCTCGAAGCCGACTTCCGGAGGGCATACAGAACTCACAAGAGAACGACTTGAGGCTCTAGCAGATGTCGCCGCCGCTCTAGCAGATGTCGCCGCCGCTCTAGCAGAGCTGGCGCATGTCGACGATAACCCGGCGATCCACCGCGCAAGAGAACGACTTGAGGCTGCTCAGGAGCAAGTCGAGAGGTCATATCAATCCGGACGCGGGTACTCCGGCAGGCCGGTAGCAACCGCTCGGGTCACAGTCGGTCGGGTCAACACAGACGCCGACAGGACGAACCTCGGCTCCAGCCCATTAACGAAGAGGTTGACCACCACAACCCCGAAGCAGAAGACAATGAGCTCGGCGATGGGCACAAGCCCTGCAACAGGCGTGACCCCCAAGACCAACCCCGCCAGCCGGCCGACCGGCGGGTAGATCGGAACCGGCAGGCCACAGGAGATCTCCGTGGCCGACTCGAACAGCGCTCCTGCAATCTTCGACCAGGCCTCGAAGACCGCCACGCTGCGCGCGACATGGCAGAGCTGGCACGACGCGCTCGCTACGATGAGGACTACGTCTCCCCATAGAGGCGGGGGCACGGCGCGAACGGCAATGACACCAAAGCAGTAGAGGAGGAGCAACATGCCTTCAATGAGCTCATGGATTGTGGTCGCTATGATCAAGAGTTTGGTGCCCCATGTGACGGCAACCGACCCAACCCAGAGCCAAGGCACGTAGAGCGCGTCCGACTCAGAGTCGAGGCCGGTCGGCTCCCACGCTATGAGAGAATCCAGGGTAACGATGACAATTTTGATGGTTTCGTCGCCTTCACGCCACGCCTATGAGCCGTCGTCTACCCAGATGGTTTCAAGCCCACTCAGGTGGAGAAGTACAACGGGCGGTCCGACCCAAAGCTGTGGCTCAAGCAGTACCACACGGCCGTCTGAGTCGCACACGGGTCCAACGACTAGGCAGCCGCCTACTTCCCAGTAATGCTCGGACCAGAAGCCTTGCTTTGGTTCGAGGGCTTACCCCACAATTCCATCGACAGCTGGCAAGATCTTTGCGCATTGTTCTCCAAGAACTACCAGGCCAGTTACACACCCCCTGGTTCACGCTACGATCTTGACAACGTCAAGCAAAAGAAGGGTGAAAGCCTCAGAGACTACGCCAACCGCTTCTTCGACAGCCGTAACAAGCTTACGGACGTCACAGATCGGGAGGTAATCGACGCCTTTTGCCGCGGGCTCGCACAGTCGGGGCTCTTTCGCACCCTGTTCAAGGTTGATCCCAGCGACGTAGGAGAGCTAATGGACGTTGTAAACCTCGAAACACGTCGATGAATACGACCGCCCCGACAATGCCAAGAAGCATGAGTCGGCTAGAGTTAGACGACAGGGTCCTGAACCCGTGGTGGCCGTAGCCGAAGGAGAAGACAAGACGGCCTCCCGATTCCTGCCGAAGGAGTTTCACGACACCCTCAACGACTTCTGCCCCTTCAACAAAATGCCACGCATTCCCTCCGCGAATGCCGCAACCTCCTGCAAGAACTCGGCGTCACCCAGCCACCAAAGAAGCAGCGCATCCAAGGTGGACAGCGCCCCTACAATAACGCCCGGCCGTTCAACGGCCGTCGAGACTACAACAACCGCAACGGCTACAGGCGTGACGACTACAGACGTGACGAGTACAGATGTGACGACCGCCCATACAACCGACCAAGGGATCACGACGACCGTCATCATGACGACGAGAGGCGGCGCGAAGAACCCCGCAGAGAGCCGACGCAGCAAGATAACCCCAATGGCGAGTTCCAGCCCGCCGACCGGGAGGTGCACGTCATCATTGGCGGCCCTAGAAAGACCAAGCGCCACTAGAAGCTCCAAACTCGAGAGGTAAATATCGTTTCGACTCAACCGGTTGAGTACCTCCAGTGGTCCGAGCTACCGATCTCCTTCAGCCGCGACGATCATTGGATCCACCTCCCAGAACCCGGCTCCTACCCCCTGGTGGTCGCCCCAGTGGTGGATCGGGTCCTACTCTCTAAGGCGCTAGTGGACGGGGGAAGCGCCCTCAACCTCATCTTTACGGCCACACTGAACAGCATGGGCTTTGATTACAACAGGCTTCAGGAAGCCACAGAACCTTTCTTCGGGATAGTACCGGCAAGGCCTCATATCCGGTCGGTCATGTCACCCTGCCAGTTAACTTTGGCACGGCTGACAACTACCGAACAGAACACATCCACTTCGAGGTGGTCGACTTCAAGAGCTCCTACCATGCCATCTTTGGCAGGCCCATGCTGGCCCGCTTCATGGCAATCCCCAACCACACATACCTCGTCCTGAAGATGCCAGCCCCCAAAGGGGTCCTCACCATCCGGGGAGATGTGAAGATCTCCTTCGAGTGCGATAGCGAGGCGATCCGACTCGCCGAGTTGTCCCAGCAAGTCGACAATAGCGAGCTCATGGTAGACGCCGCAGCCAAAGCAGCCGCCGACCCAATGGAGATTCCAGAAGTAATGCCTGCGACCACCACGCTGGAACCAGCCGACGTGCCAAAGGAACTCGGGCTCGGCCTCGACGGCCCAGGAAGACCGCCCTCATAGGGTCGAGCCTCACTCCTAAATAGGAAGACGCGCTCACCTCCTTCCTCCGGGCCAACTGGGACATCTTCACATGGAAACCATCAGACATGCCAGGGGTCCCGAGGGAGAAGGCTGAGCACTCCTTGGATCTAGTTCCAGCGGCCAAACCGGTGAAGCAAAAGATGCGCCAGTTCGCGCAAGATCGCAAGGAGGCCATTAGGGTAGAGATTAATAAACTCTTAGCCGCCAGGTTCATTAGAGAATGTAAGCACCGAGAGTGGCTTGCAAATCCTGTACTTATCAAAAAGAAAACTGGTGAATGGAGAATGTGCATTGATTATACCGATCTCAGCCGTTACTGCCCTAAAGACCCCTTCCCTCTTCTGCGGATCGACCAAGTTGTTGACTCCACTTCCGGCTGCGTACTCCTCTGCTTCTTAGATTGCTATTCTGGGTATCACCAGATCTCGATAAAAGAGTCTGATCAGGACAAAACAACCTTCATCACACCCTTTGGCATAAATTGCTATAAGTCAATGACTTTCGGGCTGAAAAATGCAGGCGCTACGTATCATAAAGCCATCCAAAGCTGCCTCAACGATCAAATAGGTCGTAACACCGAGGCTTATGTCGACGATGTTGTGTTCAAGACCTACGATGCTGACAACCTAGTCGGCGACCTTCAAGAAACATTCAACAATCTCCGCCGCTTCCGGTGGAAACTCAACCCGACCAAGTGTGTCTTTGGGGTACCCTCAGGAAAGCTCCTAGGGTTCTTGGTCAGTCAACGAGGAATAGAGGCAAACCCAGTAAAAATCAATGCCATACGAAAGCTCCTGCCACCGACAAGCAAAAAGGATGTCATGAAACTCATAGGCATGATGGCGGCGCTAAGCAGATTCATCAGCAAACTCGGTGAACGAGGCATGCCCTTCTTCAAGTTGTTGAAAAAAGTGGATCGATTTGACTGGCCACAGGAAGCTGAGCAAGCCTTAGCTGACCTAAAAGATTTTCTGGTCACGCCACCAGTTCTGGCCGGGCCAGCCCCCCAGGAACATTTGCTCCTTTACATAGCTGCTACAACCAACGTGGTCAGCACGGTACTCGTCGCCGAGAGGGAAGAGCCGGGACACGCCTATAAGGTGCAACGGCCTGTATACTACGTCAGTGAAGTACTGGCTGACTCCAAAATGTGATACCCCCACCCGCAAAAGTTGCTATACGCAATATTCTTGACCTCGCGGAAGCTCAAGCACTACTTTCAAGCCCACACAATTACAGTTGTGTCCAATTTCCCACTCGGCGCTATCCTCCACAACCACGACGTCGACAATCGCATTGTAAAATGGGCGGTGGAGCTTGGTGCGTTCGACCTCAAGTTCGCTCCACGAACCTCCATCAAGCCACAAGTCTTAGCCGACTTCGTCGCCGAGTGGACCGAGATTCAAGCACCTGCATCCGAGGAACCACCAGAACATTGGACGATGTACTTCGACGGAGCACTCAACCTTGAAGGCGCTGGAGCAGGCGTCCTGTTCATCGCTCCAGACGGCCAGCAGCTGAAATATGTGCTGCAGATCCATTACAAGGTGTCCAACAACGGTGCCGAGTATGGGGCCTTGATCCACGGTCTCAGAATCGCGATCTGCTTCGGCATCAAACGACTCCTCTGCTACGGGGACTCCAGGCTAGTCGTCGAGCAAGTCAACAAGAACTGGGACACCACGAAGGACACAATGAGCGCATACTGCGCCGAGGTATGCAAGCTCGAAGCCAACTTCTACGGGCGAGAAGTCCACCATGTCGTCAGAGACGACAATGTGGCAGCCGACGTGCTATCCAAGTTGGGTTCCAAGAGAGCCAACGTCCCAGCCGGAATCTTCGTGCAAGATCTTCGCGCCCCATCCATCAGGATGCTAGAAGACGGATCCGCATCGCCAGAGGTACCCGACGAGCCGCAGCTGGTCGGCAATGACGTCCTAGTCATTGAAACCGACTCGCGGGCCCCTTTCATCGCATGGATCGTTGAGAACAAGGTTCCCGAAGATAAAGTTGAGTACGAACACCTAGCCCGCCGAGTACCTAACTACATCGTTGTAGGCGACGCACTATACCACAAGGCGGCCTCTACTGGTATCCTCATGAAGTGCATACCGCAAAGCGAAGGGATCAGCCTCCTCCACGAAATTCACTCGGGTTCATGCAGCAACCACGCCGTAGCTAGCAGCCTAGTCGGCAAAGCGTTCAGATCAGGTTTTTACTGGCCCACAGCCATGGCCGACGCCAAGGACCTCGTCCAGAAGTGCGTCGGCTGCCAATTCTTCCAGAAACAGAAGCACCTCCCAGCCCAAGCACTAAGAACCATACCACCTTCGTGGCCATTTGCCGTGTGGGGGGTGGATGCCATAGGACCCTTCAAGACAGCCCCAGGAGGATTTAAGCATCTTCTTGTGGCAGTGGTCAAAAATACGAAGTCTGCCACGGCGGCCAAGTTCATAGAAGAATTGACCCATCGCTTCGGTATACCCCACCGCATTCTGACAGACTTGGGTCCACAGTTTTCCGAAAAAGATTTCTGGGACTTCTGCCAGGACAGCTGCATCGACGTGTATTACTCTTCCTCCGGCCACCCCAGGTGCAAAGGCCAGGTCGAGCGTGCCAACGGCATGGTGCAAGAAGGACTCAAAAAGGACTTATACGATGATATCAACCAGCATGCTGGTCGGTGGGCCCAGGAGGTGCCACACAAAAGAGCCGAGCCACAGGGTATACCCCTTTCTTCCTCGTCTATGGATCGGAAGCCGTCCTACCTGCCGACCTCGCATACGGCGCCCCAAGAATATAGCATTACGAAGAAGGACAAGTCGAAGTAAGTCGGCGTTTCGACCTCGACAGTGTCGAGGAGCATCGCCTCACAGCCGTCATCCAACACACGCGCCATGAGCAGCAAATTAAGCGTTACCACAACAAGAACGTCCGCGAGCGCCGAGTGAAGTCCACCAAGGATCAGCATAAACTGTCCGTCCCATGGGAAGGGCCATTCATCGTCACCGAAGTCATTTAACCTGGCACCTACAAGCTCAAGTGGGCAGACGGACAAGGCGTTCCTCACCCATTGAACATCGAGCATCTCGTGAAGTTCTACGCCTAGATAACCACAGCTATGTACCTTTGTTCCCTCTCTTGATATGAATAAAGTTCATCCTTCTTACTATCCTTTTTTCCCTCATGCTCGCGGACTGGGTTGTTTTTCTTAAGACTTCCCAGGTCGTCGTAGCAGGCATGCGGCTCACTAATTGTTACAAACCAAAACCAGCAAAGGACATGCATCCGAATCAACATAATCAACACGACATGACCCCCCATGCGGACTGAGCCAGGTTAACCCAACACGACTAAACCACCTTAAACGCAACTTCCTGGGTTCCGTACCCACCCGGCGCGCCGCCTACGACGTAAGACTCCACGCAGAGCATCGTAGAGCGGTAAGCCGTCCTCCACGAGAGCAGTGGTCAGCCGGGCCAAAAGGGATGACTTGCGAGTTAAGAGGCCAGTCGGTTGGCGTCACACCTGACGACGTTTCAAATGGGCACGTTTTCCCAAACAAGCTTAACTAAGCGCATCATCACAGCATCGAAATGACTACATCCAGTTTCTACAGTTCACAAAAGCTATATGATACAACTATATACTTTGTCTTGTTTACAGGCCCAACTTGGTGGCCACTGTTTCCGCCGCGGGAACGAAGCTCTCCACCAGCGGCTCGAAGTCTGCCTCCGGGAAGTCCAGGCCATGCCTTCTTGGACCCGCTCCACCGGCAACCGCGGATACTACGTCTTCAAAACCGCAAGCACCCGACTCCCTATGCCGACCGCCGTCTCCTTCAAGAGTCGGGTGACCCGGGACGGTGCCGCACGGAGATGATCCGCCACTGACAGAGCACCGGGGCACTCGTCAAGTGGCATCAACGCCCCGACATTCTCCTCGGCAGCACCCCGCAGCTCCACCAACTCCGCTTGCAAATCTGATCAGGATGCAATCAGGAGATTGACCGATATGTTTCCACATGGCTGGGACAGGATCTTACCTTGAACAGCTTTCAGGTGCTCGGTCGCTGTTCGCTGCTTCTCCTCCTCGGCCTGACGAAGCTTATCTTCAAGCGCCAACTGCTTTTTGGTTAGCTTGCCGACTGGGCATTCAGCGCCTTCTCCTTCTTCTCTACGCCTATAGTCATGACTCGGCACAATTCAGTATTAACTCTTTCAGACGGACAACTACACATCAAGAACGTCAACCTACCTGTCAGGAAATGCTCCATGTACGCCTGGAGCTCACGGTTCAGTTTGGCCGTCGACTCAATTTCCCACTCCTTCTCGGCCATGGCCACCCGCGCTTCTCGAGCCATGGTCTGAACCTTGGCCCTTAGTCTCTTCAGCTCACCAAGCTGGGCCTCCACCTCTTGGAGGATGTCCACGCCTCAGTTCGCATGGGCAAGTAACTTCTGTGCCAAATTACAAAATTTCACATGTTCATCTTTGAAATAGTAAAAAAGGGTCGCCCTGAAGCTCAAATCATACCTGGACTGCGCCGACGACAATGTTGCCAGCTGCTGTAACTTCCCTAGCTCAGCGCTAAGGGACTGGGTGAGCGCCATCACCTCCGTGGCCCTATGGCCCCCTTCCAACCTGGTGACCGCCTCTAAACTCGGCATGTCCGGGTCGGGATTGCCGAGACCAGCATCAGTGCCGCCTTCATCTCCACCTGCCTGTGGGAGCGGGGCGTCCGCCTCCGGCGCAACGTTGGAGCGCCCAACTGACGGCCTGCCGCCAGCCAGGACATCCTCCACCCCCAGGGTCGGCGTTGCGCTCGCCTCAGGTGGCGCGCTGCCCCCTGCTCTTGTGCCACGCGCCACATTGCTCCCCCGGGAGCCGACTTGCTCTCCTCTTCGGTGCACGCGCGCTTGGGCGCCCACTTACTCGACGGCACCCGGCCCCCAAGCCTGGGTTGCGGCTCCTCCGCCCCATCCAGAGTCTGGTCAGCGGCCTAGAACAGACACAGTCAAGAGTTACTCCTGCACAGCATCCGTCAAGATTCAAAGGATTATATGAACAGCGACTCACCGCGAACTTTTAAAGGTCCAGAACCTCAGGCCTACATGTTTTACCACAGGCGGTGGCGCCGCTGACCTCTGCACCTCTGGAGAAGGCGCTTGCTGCGCCATGTCACCTACGGCAGCATCCGCGTCCTTGGCCGTGCGCTGTCCAGTCGGCGTGTCCTCCGCTTCGGCCGCTGACGATTCTCCTTCACTGCTCGTTGGCGGACTTCGCCCGCGTCAACATGGTCCGCCCGCAGGCGCACCAGCAGTCCTCTGGACCCGGCGCTTGCGGATGGCTCCTCCGACTTTCGTGTCACCCACATCTTCATCCTCCGACTCGCCGACCCGCTCCTCCGATTCCCAATCCATGTCTGTCGGCGGCTGCCGCACCAGAGCCGCCACAAACGACCCAGCGCCCTCGTCCATCACCTTCTGTGCCCTGTCCCGTGGCATGGCCACTGGAACAGGACAGAAATACTTGGCAGGGAGCTCCTGCACCATACCAAATGTCAGTCTATTCCTACAACGCAAGTAAACACGCACCCTTTTCAAAGAAACTCACCGGGTCAGCCGGGTTCTTCAGCGAAAAGGCACTCGACGCCTTGAGATTGTTGATCGGCCCCTTCATGAAGTGGGAGATCCTCTCCTTCACCTTGTCTCCCGATACCACTCACGCCTGCTCCCGAGTCGGGTCTGTCGGCCCTCAGTACTCATACGCCGGGAGAACCCGGTCCTTGATCGGCTGGGTCAAGCGCTGGCAGAACGACAGCATCACCGCGCTTGCGGTCAGCCCTGCCGCCTTCTGCTTTGCAAGCATCGCGAGAAGCTCATCTGTCTCCCCCACTAGCTCATTCTCCAGCACGGCAGCACCACTGGGGATATCTAGTCCGACTCGGCACGGCCGGCTCATGGTTGCCGATGTAAAACCAATCCTTGTTCCAACCCTTGTTGGAATCATTGGAATCCAGAACAAGGTACCTCTTGCTCGTCCCAGACCGCAGCGCAAACCCGGCTCTGACGACAACCTTTGGGGGGCCAGCCCCCCCCCCCCCCCCGACCAACTCCTATCGACTTCAGCTTGTACAGCCGCCTCCAAAAATTGAAGTGCGGAGGAATTCCAAGATATGCCTCGCAGACATGGATGAAGACTACGATGCTCAAAATTGAGGTTGGATTCAGATGAGTCACCTCAATCTTGTAACACTCGAGCAGGCCGCGGAAGAAGTCGCCCGTGGGGATTCCAAATCCGCGCTCAAAGAACGATGTGAAGACCGTAATCTCGCCAGTGTTCTCCCAAGGCCGGCGGTCCTTCCACGGCGCCTGCCACTGCAACTGCTCTTTGGAGCCCATCAGACCGCGTGCCTCCATCGCCTTCAACTGTGACTCCGTGACGTGCGACGACGACCAGTGTTGCTCCTGATCTGGCACCAAGTTCTCCTCCCCCGCGATGGGACTGACGACCTCCTCCGCCGCATCTGCAGCCGCATCCCGCTCTCTCTGACCACCGGCCATCCTCTTCACTCGGAAAGTGACTGGTTTCTTCCCTCGCATCCACTCGCTCACGAAGCGCGCACCCCCGACTACAGCGGTGATTCACAAGATTTAGTGATCCGCGGCGGCGCACTGGGGCGGCGGAAATGGCTGTGGCTGCGGCGGCGACTGATGAGGGAATGAAGAAGATGACTACGGTACATTTATTTACTAAAGACCCTAACCCTAACCACGCCGTCCGAATCGGACGGAATCCGCGGCGGGGCCGTTAGCGGCCCAACGGGCAGATCTAACGGCGATGACTCTAACGGCTCGAACTGGCGTTACCACGCCACGGTTCGCGCGTCCAAGAGACCAGGTCAGCCTCGTATACTCGGGGACTGGGCGCCTCAATTCTACTCGGCGTGTCCAAGAGACCAGGCCAGCCTCGTATACTCGGGGACTGGGCGCCTCAATTCTACTCGGCGTGTCCAAGAGACCAGGCTAGCCTCGTATACTCGGGGACTGGCACCTCAATTCTACTCGGCGTGTTCAAGAGACCAGGCCAGCCTCGTATACTCGGGGACTGGACGCCTCAATTCTACTCGGCGTGTCCAAGAGACCAGGCCAGCCTTGTATACTCGGAGACTGGACGCCTCAGTTCTACTCGGCGCGTCCAAGAGACCAAGCCAGCCTTGCATACTCGGGGACTGGGCGCTTGAATTTTACTTGGCACGTGACCACCCTCGTACGCCCGGGAGCTGGATCTCGTTTTATTTCACTCAGCAGAACAATACGATGTGCATTTCTTAGATAGAAATATGTACATAAAGTGATGCGGCCACTTGCCGCTTACACACAAGCAAAGATATTTGCACCAACTTGGTGCATATACACAAACACCAGTGTGCCATCGACTACATGCCTTAGCAACTTGGTCCACATGACCTCATCGCAAGTTTTCTTGTAGCATTCGGACAACAACTGATGTTCTTGTGGAAGGGAAGTAAAAGGCTGGCATCATTCAGGTTTCCCTCGGCACCGGCGATGCTGTGAAGTGCACAGCTCCTGCGCCGCCTGCTACGGCCATAGCAGGATAAGGGCCACCAGCTGTCCAGGCTCTCCTTCCTCCGCTCACAAGTTTTCTTCTAGCACCATGGACGATGGCTTCAGACTTCCATTCCGGCGGACGAGCGGCCTTCCCTCCCCCGAAGAATATTTTTACTTGGCTACCTTTCATCTCCTACACTTTGATGTTCCCTCTCAAGATCTATGGGCCTCCTTTTATAGTGCCCGTGGTTGTGCATGCATAGGCCACCGTTACTATTCGCGCGTGACTTCCGGATCGTGGCAACTCCGCGCCTCAATGCGCTGGCACGCCTTTATGTCGCTGTAACGCTTTTGGCCATTTCTTGCATGCATGCATGCGACGATCACGGGATTTCTATTTGTACCTTGACCAGGCCAGGCTGTCGTGGCGTTCTTATCCTTTGGGCGGCCCAGCAGCTTTTTAGGCTTGGATTATTATTTTTTCCTTTTTGACCATTGGTCTGATTATGCTAATCTCACCAATGCTCGGGGACTACTCCATATGGAGAGCTCCTTTCAGTCGCTCTCCATATGCCCCGACAAGTCGGGTCATTTTATTTCGAAGTGACTCGGCACCATCAGGAGCACGACTCGGTCACCGGATGGCACCCAGCCACACGGGCCTGATCAAGATCCTAAGATTCACCAAATTCTGCATTAATCAGTAAGTTAGGCGTGATCTAGATCTAGACTAGTAATCTTGTGGTTTTAGTTGTTGTTAGTCAAGTTCATCTGATCTAACAATTGGTATCAGAGCCTACCTAGTCTGTTCTTGATCCCCTATGCCATCTAAGTCTCTATTCATGTCCTCTGAACATCTAAAGTTCATGTTTTAGCTGAGTTTTAATTAAGTCAGTGCTGATCTAAGGCCTACAACGTTACATGAGTGATGTTTTGATGCCTAGATCATTAGATAAGTGAAGTTTCTAAGTACCTTTTCATGTATAAGTCAAAGTTTTAGTTAATTGTAAGTTCAGTCAGTGCTACATCAGTGATGCATGTTAAGATCAGTGAAATTTTTAGTCAAATTTCATGTTTTAGTCTAAGATCGAAGAGTTAGGGTTTCGGCTGGCATAAGAAAGTGCATCAAATCTCTAAGTCATGCACGTTTTTCATCACTTAGTGTCCTAAATCTCACTCGGTTTCGATCAAACTCGTGCAAAAGGTTAGAACTCAGTCAATTTCAAGAGAAATTAGAAGAAGGGGAAGCAAATTTCAGAGAAAATACAAAGAAAAAAACCTCAAATTCCCCACCTGTAACCCAAACCCTAAGTCAGATCTAACCCTAAGTCAGACCCGATTAAGCTAAGAAAAGCTACCTTAGCGTGGACGCCAGCGACCCCCCTTCACGCGAGCTCACATCGCACCGCGGCTGACGAAGTAAGCCACACGCATGCGGATCTTCTCAAGGCGGCACATCAGATCCGCGCCGCCACCCGCCTCACAAGTCCCGGCGGAGCCCCTCGACGGAGCTGCGCGCAACACGCACGCAGGGCCAACGAAAGGGCCCGCGGAGCCCAGGTAGGGACGACGCCTTCAGTGCGTTCGCGCGGTGGTTCGGCTCGAAGAGTGTGAGGGTGAGGTCCTTCGGATATACTCTACTCGAGCTCACCGGATCTGGGGGAGAAAGGGAGAAAGGTGGCAGCGGCGGCGGACACCAGCGTCACCGGTGGCTGCTGGCTGCGTCGCTCGGGAGAGGACGAGAGGAAGTGATTTAGGGTTTCCACCCTTCCTCGGTGATTTCGGGTATTTATACCCACTCCGGCCGTCCTCGGCCGTCAGATCGCGCGGACGGCTAAGATCTGAGCAGGGCGACGCGAGAGCTGAGCTGGGGCGGATTCCTGGCCTACTCGTTCACCTCTGGCTCAAGGCCCGTATAAGTTAGGCGTGCTGCGCGCGCTTTTGGGCTGGGCTGTTCGCTGGACTGAGCCGATACGCGTGCTAAGTCGCCGAGCCGAGCCGCCGAGCTGCGCGTGCCGAGCCATGCACAGAGCCACTCGCGCTGAGCCGCTGAGCCGCGTGTGCTGGGCCACACTGAGGGTGTTGGGCCGTTTATGCGTTGGGCCGTCCCGGTGGGCTGCGCCCTAAGCCAGTAAGGCGCGCGCCTGCTGCGCCATAAGTTTCAGGCCGATTTTAAGTTTTGTTTTATTTAAGTTTTCAGTCCCTTTTCAGTTTAAGTCTCTATTAATTTCTAGCATTGAGTTAAGTTAATTATTGGATGAGCCAACCCTATTTCAAGTGGTTGATGTTCCTTTTAATTTCACTGAAATTTTAATAAGTTGAGTTTTAAGTTTTAAGCTCTAAGTTTTAAGATTATGTTCATGTTTTTAAGTTTACCGCTTCTTGCATTAAGTCTAAATTATTTCTTGCATAATTAATTTAAGCATTAAGTTATTCTGTTCTTTTAAGATGTATATTTCAGTTTATGAGCTATCAGTTTTAAGTGGCTCATTATTTTAGTGCAAATTAAGTTTTAATAGATTATTCACTGTTATATATATAAGTGGAGTTTTATGTCATGCTTTTGCATGTTACTATTATACAATTAAGAAATGCTAAATTTTCATGCGCTCATAAAATAAGTTTTAAGTTGTCATGAGCCTGTTAATTTTGTGGTGCAATCCATTTATTTTCTTGCACTGTTTGCCTTACCATTAAGTATTTTCTGAGTTTATGTTTAGATTCAAAATAGGTTAATTTATGGAATGCTTTTGTTTTAGTATATTATTTGAGATAAGTAAGCATTATGATTAAGTTTTGCATTTCTTTCACATAAGTAAAGTTGAAGCTTTGCATTATTGTTTTCTATATAAGTTAAGCTGAAAATTCTCTTTCCACCAAGTGCATTTCGATGCCTCTATTTGAATCGAACCAACGAGAAGTTCATTTAGAGTACACTTGTAATTAAATTCAACCAACGTTGTTTTAATTATAAAGTTAAGTTAAGTTTCGCTTGTTTTCCCCAACAGTCATGCAAGTTGAAGCTTATTGCGTGATTTTAATCAGACAAACGTAGGGTTAATTTCATGTTTTTACATGCATCTTATTGTACTGTTATTGAGACATGTTGTTTATGAATTTTCAGTAGATTATACAAAGTTGTTGAGCACTATTGAGCATTATGATGGCACAAACTTCTCTAGTTGGAATAAAGATGTGCTAGGCATTCTCAAGATCATGGATCTTGATTATGCACTATGTGAGGACAAACCAATTGCTCCGACGGTTGGAACTCAGAATTATAATGATAAGTTAAGCAAGTACAACTCAAATTCAGTGAATTGGGAGAGATCCAATCACTTAGCAAAGATGGTCATTAGATATTCCATCATTGAGGCCTTGAGAGGTTCTTTTCCCACTAAGATCAAAGGTAAGGAGTTATCAGTTAAGGAGTTTATATACTCAATTGAGGAAAGGTATAAAGATGGTTTAACCAATTTCCTCCTCATGAAATTAACTACCTCACGTTATAATGATCAAGGTTCATTGAGTGTACACATTAAGAGCATGGTCGACATAGCTGAAGAGCTGAAAGTGCTTGGGAGACCTATTCCAAGAGACCAGCTTGCGCAATTCATAACGAACTCTCTTCCAGAGAACTATAAGAAGTGCACTAATGAAGAAATGTATGCTCAAATCATCTGCAACATTGGCAATTCAGCCAACCACATGCAAGAGCGATGCCCCAGATTAATTGCATGGCTTCAGAAGAAGGGTAATTAAGTTGTCTCATAAGTTTTCATTAAGTTTTATTTGCTCCCATTGATTTTCGTGGAATAACTCAGGTGCATTTGCACATATTAAACCTCCTCTAGGTATTCATGGACCTTAAAGGAAGGGAGATTCAGGGGAGCAAAGTCTACAAGACTTCATCAAAGTCAAAGACTCTGGAGCTTCGCATTAGCATTAAGTCATTAGTTTTACCTTTATTTCAAGCTGATGATGTATTTTAGATTAAGAAAGAACCTATTTGTTTTCTGTGATGAGAAATTCTTGACATTTGTGTTCTCAATAAGTAATTATACATCATCAAGTTTGTTCATTGTTTGTTGATTATTTCTAGCGCAACTGTTTTTTGACTATTATTATTTAAGTTAAATAAGTTAATAAGTGATGAGACCTTGTCCAATACGTGGCACACTCATGTTTAGGCCACAAATTCGAAGGGGAGAATGGAATGTCTCATTAGTTATGAGATGCTCCAAACAATAAAATAAGTTGTTCCTTGTTAGTTAAGAGATGATGAGAATGAAAAGATACAATATTGGAGTATCCTATCATATTGCTTAAGTTCAAGGGTAATTTAGTTGATTTCCTATCATATTGCTCAAATTAAGAATAAGCTCAAGGGCGATTTGTAATGCGAGACATGATCGTTTTAGATACCATTGTAATAGGAGCGATACTCCACAACTACCAATTATCTCAAATAAGTTAGTGTGATTTTATTCATTATTTCTGGCCAAAGCTGATTGATGAATATATGTTCACAAAGTTTTGTTGTTCCTGTTTGTTTCTGGCCAAAGCTGATTAAACTGGTTCAATAAGGCTAGAGACTTTTGAAGTATGGTTTTGTGTTCATGATTCTGGCCAATGCTGTTTTATGAACATTTAATCATAGATTTGCTACTCTAGTTCATTTTCTAGCCACCGCTATTGTGGGTTAGGTTAGCAAGGGAAGTTCATCCATGGTGTCTAAGTAAGATATTATGAATGTGGTGCCAAAGATAAAGAAATTAAGGAGTTACTATTGTAAAATAATTAAATAAGTTTAAGGGTCGACACACTTTAATGCTCTAACTGTTTCATTACAATTCTTGAGATAAGATTGCTCTATTATCGAATAAAGCAGAGATCAATGGAGCTCACAAAGGAGGAAAGAAGTTCTTGATGAGATACAGGATAAGTTTTCTCTATATCAATGATTTAAGATAGGATAAAATATGTATATGATTTCCTCATATATTTTATTTCATGCCATAAGCATGCCTCCATTTTCACAGCAGATTTTATGTGATATTTAATGATAAGTTAAATTTTAGGCACAAAAGTATGACCCTCAGTTACTTTTAAGTTGTAATTAAGAGGTAATAAAGGAGTCTATGAACTTCAACATAAGTATAGTTCTTTTATTAGCAATTTTATAATGGAGTCAATACAGTAGGCTATAATGGGTTTACAAGTTTAAGAGTGATTCCAAAAGAAACTAAGATGCTATGTTCATAACTCACCATAAGTTTAAGTATCGTGGGCAACCATGTTTCATTTGTAAAGTTAAGGTGGAAAAGTTAATGTCTTGATACTCTAGGAATGCTTTCTCCATAAGCTGACAGAAATAAGTTTGCATTTCAAGAAAGGGGAAAAGTTTTCATCATATCATAAGATACATCTTAGTGAAGTTGTCCTAAGTTCTAGAGGAGCATGACACTGAGATGGGACCAAAGTGAGTATTAGGATTGTCACTAAAGGGCAAAAGTAGAGAGAAGTTCTGAAGTGACCAAATATAAATGTATATACATCCACGCCTGTTTTTCTCTTGCGTAATATAGCAAATTATTTCATAAGTATAAAGTTAAGAGTGAGATAAATAGGAAGACGTTCCTAATGCTTTGATTAGAAGCTATATGCTAAGATCTATAAGTTATTGACTTAGCATGATAAGCCGGATTGCTTGACAATTATTATCAATTTTAATCCAGGGGAGGTCCACTGGAAAAGGTGCTGAAAGATTAATGCACCAAACAACATGTTTGATTAGTTAATAATTATTCAGATAAGATTTTGTAAGAGCGTATGGATGTAAAAGTGCACAATTAAGTTTATGTCCTTCACTCTTGCAGATATGAGCGATTCTGCAGAAAGCTCTGAAACAAGGTTAGCGTAATTAAGAAGGCTAATTTGGTGTATGGCATGTTTTAATTCTGGCAGGCGTAAAAGATATGTTTCGGTATTATTGTTAATTTATTATTAAGTTAACATTGATTCAATTCAATGCTACTGTATTTAGTTATTACAGTATTCCTTCAAAGTAACGACATATAGTTAATGGTGTCAAGCCCATTAATAATTACATAACTATGTTGTAAATGAAGGGTCCCAGGATCAAGTAATTTTTAAGGCTTTAAGTAAAATGCTAGCAACATGACTTATTAAGGGTTTAGCTCTTATCCTATTTTCGCGAAGTCAGTTTGGATTTGACAATTAACCTGATATATGATTCTGGAATAGGCCGAATAAATAAGCTCCCAAATAAGCTAATAAGCGTTCTATCAAGGTACTATAGTGGACTTTAGTTAATGAGGTCCTGGTATGTCTGTAATGTCTACCGACGACGCATTCACTAGGTTTTGCTATGGTATTGAGTGTGAACATAAGGCGAACATAAGTTTAAGATTAAGATTTTCAATTAAGTGGGAGATTGTTGATCTGCGTGTATCCACCTACACATGATCAATAAATTGAATATTAAAAGGACAAGTTATTGACCATCGGTCAAGGGGGAGAATGTTGGAATTGTTTGACCTCGGTCAGAGTCAAATGATCACGAGAAAGGGGGAGCGACCACGCTCCCGAGGGACTCGGTCCCGATCCAACAAACCCTCAGGTCTTTGCCTTGATCGAGATGCAAGTCTAAGGTCCATTGGGCCCGGCCCCAAGCCCACAGTGCTATATATAACTAAGAGGAGACCCCATGGGTCAGCTGACGAGTTAGTCATCGGTTCCCTAGAACCCCAATTGACTCACACCGATCGCTAAGACGCTGGAAGGCTTGGAAGCACGGTGCCCTACTGCTTCTACATCTACTTCATCTACACTTCGTCAAGCATCATCAGAGGACATGAACAACACTGGTAAGTCCTAAGATTCTCCAAATTCTGCATTAATCAGTGAGTTAGGCGTGATCTAGACCTAGACCAGTGATCTTGTGGTTTAAGTTGTTGTCAGTCAAGTTCAACTGATCTAACATTCACTACAGTGCTGGGGTGACGCGCCTTTTGTCCCTGCCCCTAAAAAATGTGCCGTGCTCTTTAAAATATTTTATGTAGTAGTGGAGTTGACCTAGGACCAGCAACCCTTTTACATGAAGCTAACCTTGCTACCAAGCACACACTGACGCTTTTCTTCTCACGTTCAATGCTTTTGTTGTGAATAAATCCATTTGAGGGCACATTTATGCATATAATGTAAAAAATTGCAAACGTATATACACCCACAATAGGTGCTCCCCACAGTGCTGGTAGCTGTAGCGGCGCAGTGCCAAAGATTAGGGGACAGTCAGTTGTTAGGTGCATACAAGCAAGTTCCGGCGGCGGTCAACGTGAGCCGCCACCGGTGCCGCGGTCAGCGTCGTTGACCGCCAACACATCCACACATGCATGGTCAGCATGTTGGAGGTACGACCATGGGCCCACAGGGACACATGGATTCTCCAGTCAGAGTCGTACCAGGCATGAAGAACACGAGTACAGTACTGCAAGGACTCTTCTCGATATGGTAACTAGTCGTATGACTTGTAAACTACTCGGATTGCCTTGTAGAGTAATCTCCGAGTAGTAATTGGTTAGGATTCTATCCGAAACCGACCTTGTAACCCTGCCCGCCGTGTATATAAGACTGGGCAGGGACCCTCTCAAGAGGGAGGGAAGTCTCTCAACAGAGAAGACGATCTCATCAATACCAATCACCACACAGGACGTAGGGTATTACGCCTTCTAAGCGGCCCGAACCTGTCTAAAATCCTGAGTCTCTTTGCCTTTGTGTTCCTGATCTCGGCGAAACCCACCTGAAACTCTAATACCTCGGGATACCCCTCGGTAGGATCGACGGTAGAACACCGACATCTGGCGCACCAGGTAGGGGATTTCCTCGAAGATCCCATGGAGAACGCAATGGTGACCTACATTGAAGCTGAAGCGCCTCAGGAGGGCACAACGATCCACTTTGGCTCGTGGGTCTACGTCGCCGACGGCTCGGGTGGCTTCTACAGCTACTATGAGACACCTGTCGAGTTGAAGCAGGAGCAAGCGCCCATCGTGGAAGATTTGGCCGAACAACTCGGCGAGATCACACTCGCAGACCTCATCCGCGGGCAAGAGTCCGTCAAAGACTCAAAGCAGGACGTCCCAGTCCGAGTCATGGCAGGACACGCCAACTCTCTGAGCCAAGCGGTCCCCGAATGCCACTCGGACTCGGACGAGTCGATCATGACTACAGAGAAGAAGACAACCCTCCCACCTCAATTCCCGTTTGGACTCCGTAATTCGACCCACGCATACTGTGAGGCGTTACGGAGCCAGTTTGAGTCCGCAAAGGACTCAAGGCGGGACGTCCCAGTCCGAGTCATGGCAGGACACGCCAACTCTCTGAGCCAAGCGTTCCCCAAATGCCACTCGGACTCGGACGAGGAGACACTACAAGACGATGGCGAACACAACATTGTGATCTACGCCACGACTGAAGGAAGATCAGATTACCAAAGAGACAGGATCCCACGGGACGTCTACGGGTCCCGCAAGATCTTTGTACTCTTTGGGCCTGAAGCTACTGACGACATGCCGTTCCAGTACGGCACACCACTGCTGCCAGAAGAGGAAAGCTCTACAGAGCTCATCACTCCAAGCTCCAGCGACTCTGTCGAGCCCAATCGACAAGTCTTCATGGCTGGCGCAGCAGCAACTGGCGACGTCGACATCGACCCGCGCTACGCTTTCGAGCTAGAAGGAGATATCTCTGCAAATGAAGACGCACCCGCTGGCGAATCCACTCAAGCGGCCACGGACAGAGAAATCCGGAACAACAAGAGGGCTCAGCGCCGCCTAAACGCTCGCAATCGCGTCATGGCTGGGCGCAACCTCGCTCAAGAGTTCACGCGAGTGGCACGCTACGACTCTCCTATGGCTAACGCCATGGAGATTGCCTATCACATCCGCAGTCTGCCAAGAACCCCAGAGACGGCAGCTGCACTCGAACGGATCAACGGCATGATCCGCACTCTCGACAAGGCCATCGCCGCCGCACCATCGCGCAGCGGCCGAGCAGCTCTAAGCGAAGAAGTCGAGAGCAGCGGACGCCAACCTCCCCGCGACAAGAATCGCCCCCCAAACCCCAGCCGAGTGGTAATTTCAAATCTTTGAGTACTTATTTGAAAGTACTACAGAGTCTACTCCACAAGGCGAGTAGTAATATCAAATCTTTGAGTACTTATTTGAAAGTACTACAGAGTCTACTCCACAAGGCGAGTAGTAACTTCAAATCTCTGAGTACTCATTTGAAAGTACTACAGAGTCTACTCGGCAAGAAGAGTAGTGACTTCAAATCTCTGAGTACTCATTTGAAAGTACTACAGAGTCTACTCCACAAGGCGAGTAGTAACTTCAAATCTTTGAGTACTTATTTGAAAGTACTACAGAGTCTACTCGGCAAGAAGAGTAGTGACTTCAAATCTCTGAGTACTCATTTGAAAGTACTACAGAGTCTACTCCACAAGGCAAGTAGTAACTTCAAATCTCTGAGTACTCATTTGAAAGTATTACAGAGTCTAAAGTCGCAACTCTGGAGACTGGCATGCGAAGCCAAAAGAAGAACTACCCCGGCAAGAGTGACGTTGAGAAGATCATGGACAGGCCGTGCCCAATGCACCTGAAGCACAAGCACACCATGGGCCAATGCTACGATCTCCAACGCATATACGCCGAGAAGGATCAAGAGAACAAGGCCAAGAAGAAGATGGCAAGGGAACCACTCGATCCTGAAGCCAAGAACAAGGAAAGGACCGACGACGAAGATGACGAAGACGAGGAGGACCAGACGAACAAGTTCCAGAAGCCCAAGAATGTACTCATGGTCATCATGGGGGGCGACTATGGTTTCCCCACTCGGAGGAAGCATAAGCTCGCTCTACGGCACATAATGGCAATTGAGCCAGCCGTCCCCAGATACCTAAATTACTCGGAGGTTCCAATCACCTTCTTCAGGGCAGACCAATGGAACAGCTACGACAAACAGGGCAATTGCCACTCGTCCTGGACCCTACGGTGGCAGGATCACAACTCACCAAGGTGCTCATCGACGGCGGGGCAGGGCTGAACGTGCTATTCTCTGGCACCCTGAAGCGGATGGGACTCGACATTGAAAAAATGTTGACTCCCACCAATTCCCCGTTCTATGGCATTGTCCCTGGTAATGGCAGTCTTCCCCTCGGCCAAGTCACATTACCATACAACTGCGACAGAGAAGCTGTGGGGTTTGCGGCTACCACTCAGGTACCCAACGCCATGGCCCAGCTCTTCGCAGCAGCTCAGAAGCTGAAGCAGTCAGAGTACGAGATCCCCAGCAAGGAACTTGGACCAAACAAGGCGGCTGTCCCTGAAGGCGTGGCGACCAAGGACGCACCACTACTGGAAGGAGACCAGTCGAAGACCATCAAAATCGGGGCCGGCTTAACCCCGAAATAAGAAGGCGAGCTCGTCAGGATTCTGCAAGCCAACAGCGACATCTTTGCGTGGAAACCTGCAGATATGCCAGGAGTGCCAAGGAACCTGATCGAGCATAACCTTAACGTCGATCCCAAAGCTACACCCAAGAAGGCGACAAGCGAGAGGCGATCAAGACGGAGCTGGCGAAACTACTCGCCGCAGGATTCATCAAGGAAGTCTTCCACCCGACTGGTTGGCAAATCCAGTCTTGGTGAGAAAGAAGAACAACAACGAGTGGCGCATGTGCATCGACTACACTCGAGCAGAAGTTCCGGAGTTCCCTTTGATACTTGTTGATTCAACAAAGTATACATCGTCAAAATCCGAAGAGTAGATCACATGACTACTTTTCAGGATCCCTGAGTACTTAGATGTAACTAAGACCAGGCTGAACACCTGTAAAGGCCAGCTAGCCTTATAAAGCAACTACCCGCGAGTGGTAATTTCAAATCTCTGAGTACTCATTTGAAAGTACTACAGAGTCTACTCGGCAAGAAGAGTAATAACTTCAAATCTCTGAGTACTTATTTGAAAGTACTACAGTCTACTCCACAATAAGAGTAGTGATTTCAAATCTCTGAGTACTTATTTGAAAGTACTCTAGAGTCTACTCCACAATATGAGTACTGATCTTCAAGTAACAGTTATCAAGTGCTTTGAAGTATAACTCGCAAAATGAGTACAACTTGCTGGGGGCTTCCTGAATACACTGCAAGAGTGGTTTGGATGACTCTTCGGGCGCCTCATGATCAATGGAATTCATCAATGTATGGTCGCCTCAACCCGTTGCAAGTTATCAAGTCAAAGTTCAACTTCAGTTTGTGCCACGGTACTGCCGCATCAGCAATATGCTCGTGATGAACTCAAACTAGTCGGAATCAACTCTGACTAAGTCTGCTTCATCGACAAACGGCAACAAACAAGCTAAGTTACGTATTTCAATTATTTTTCATTTTATTCTAACAAGATTGGCCAAGCGCCGAGTACTTTGTTTGGATGACTACTTTCTAGGCCGCACAGCGTGCTATCACATCTTCGCCAGCTTCCAGGCTCGGGGGCTGACGCTACAATTACAACTCGGTTTGCCATCAGGCTTACCTAGTTGTCTTTCTCCAGCATATTTGAGTCGCCAAGTACCAATGATGGATCCACGACTACATTGGCACCTGACTCCTGTTTCTGGGGAGATCGCGGCGTGACAAGTCAACCACGACCTCCTCTGTTTCGCTACTCTATTAATGGTGGCTATTTCGACTACATACTACTCGATGCATCTCCGCTGGCTCCTATGCTCGGGGGCTGGGTACAAGAAAACCACTCGGAAGAAGATCTCCAAGATGATTGGATGTGACTACTATTTCTGGGTGCAAATTACCACTCGGATGATGATCTCCAAGATGATTTGAAGAACCCTAAAGCTCGCTGGACCCTTGAATTGATCATTCTGAATCGTTTCAAGGCTCGGGGGCTGATAGGCGATATACATCGACTGCTGATTTTATTTTTTCTGAAGACTGAAGACTTAAATCAAGACCCTCGGCTTGATTCATTGATTCAACCCAAGGCTCGGGGGCTACTTGATATCAAGTGCAATTTTTCCAAATTGCACATTTCAAGAACAAGATGAAGATTCAAGATTCTGGGGACCCTCAACCTGATTCTTTGATTCAACTTAAGGCTCGGGGGCTACTCCATATGGAGTGCGATTCTTATCGCACACCATATAATATTTTGAAGACTACTGATTTAATCAGAATAAACGGGGCTTAAGCACCTCATGGCCTCGTGACAACCAAGACATGTCCAAGACTGATCAAGCACTCGAAGAACTCAAAAAACCACTCGATTGGCTTGGCAAGCACTCGGTTGATGTCACACCCGGTTTTCCACAGAAACCCGAATGCTGCCATATGTGTGCCCAGGAAGTCTACACAACACATATAGCTTACAAATATGGTATTACAGAGAACACAATGCTCGAATAAAACAAATTACATCAGAGTTTACAGAATTTACACAGCGGAAGTCTATCTTATTGAACATTATCGTCTAGTCGAGCCTCAAGTCCACAGGGACACCGACTGGTTGACCACAGCTCAGATGTGCGAAAGGTCTTCTGATAAATCTTCAGCCACTGCCTCACATGATGCTCCATCTGATTACCCATCCGGGGTTTTGTTGATTGAAAGCAAGTGTAAGTATTCCCTCATACTTAGCAAGTATAACACGGAGGTATGAAAGGCTTAAAAAGGCTGACTCGGGTTTACTGCATTAGCCCTTTTAGTTGATTCGTTTTATCATTCCCTGATTACTACAAATATGTGAGAGATCCCGGTTGTAACCCCAATTAAAGATGTAAGTATAAATAGAACCATAGAGCATCATCATCATCATCTTCTTCATTAAGAGAGCCACTAATCAGAAAGGATCCAGACCGCTCGTGACCGTGAGCACGGCTATCATGATAGATTTACACTCTGCAGAGGTTTCGCCCTTTACCCAACCGTTAGCGTAAAAGCTCAAGGAGCTTTCAACCCAACCACGCACGTACCACACTTCCGAGGTGTGAGTGCATAGGGACGCTACAAGGTTTTTCACAAGACACCCTAACAAGCACAGTAGCCGTTTTGGTCCAACTTGCAGCGCATGGCCCCAAGGCATCGAGATCGACCGTCGCTCAGGGCGCAACGTGAGGGGGGTCAATGGCATCCGGAGCGCGGACCTCAGGGCGCAACGTGAGTCCATCAAGCGCGACGTGTGGGGTATCCAGGGCGCGAATGTGGACACCCCCAACACGGGACTGTGCCTAAACGAGACATAGCCAACGGATCTCAGAGCGCAGGTGAGACCGTCCTCGATGGATCAAGTCCATGCTTGAACTGCAGTTCCCCACGTACGCCTTTCGGTAACCACTGGCGAGCTAGAGACGTACGAGCTACTTGACCAAGACCAGAGCCATAATAGTTCCGGCGGTGGCGACTGGTTCCTGGTTGCCGCTTTCCGAACCGGACCTTACGGAGAGATGCTAGAACAAAGCACACAGCACTTGCTCTAGCTCCCTGAGCCAAGTTGCTAAAGAGCAAGTTTTACCATCATGTTGAAGTGAACCTTTAAATCAATATTAACACTTAAATAAAGGTGACAGTAGCTGCGCTTAGCAAAGACTACCCATAAATGCATGAACCCGGGGTATAACAAGGATAGGATAAAAGTAGCTAGGTACAACCTTAAGGCTCATCAAGTTAGACACATGCAAATATGAATGATTGATTAAAGGTGAATAGGTTGCAAGGAATTTCCACGTTACACTTGCCTTAAATCCAGTTAATGGTTGCTCAAAGCCTTCAATTCTCGCTCTTCAAACTCTTGTTCTTCAGGATCATTGAACGGCATTCCTTCTCCTACTCGTAGCAATCATCCGAAGCAATCACTCTAGAGCAAACATACAAGCAACAAATAGTCACAAATAAGACATTACACCAATCAAAGAGAAAAGGTTTAAAAGAACGTGCTAAACGAAAAGGGCTCGTTGCTAGGAACGCAGACGCACGTGAAGTACTGAGGACGGAACTACGGTCAAAAGGAGAACCACTATCGAAAGAATTTAATTATAAAACAAGACAGGATCTAGTTGCTTCATTTATTTTAGTTAAGAAAACATGTGTGTAGGATACTTTAGAAAATATCCTATGTTAGAATTTATTCCAATTCATACTCGTATTTAAAAAGACGATGTGAAACCTAGTCATATTTTATTTAGAGATGTTCATGTATAAGTTATGCAAATTAAACATTTAATTTAGAAACAAAACACCTGTGACATCTAAGCGTATAAGTTTATGTCTCGAGTTCATCTAAGCCAATTATTAAAGAAACACATTTATGTTGATATTAATCATATTAGCTTTATTCGTAAAACCGAGGTATAACCTAGCTTGCTTTTATTTAGAAAACCATATAAAATATATATTAGTCAAGTTAATATTTAATTTAGAAAGACCGAGGTGTAGCTCTAATTGGATTTTATTTAGAAACACATTGAGATAGCATTAGTCAACTTAATATTAGTTACGAAAACCGAATGTAAAGCCTAGGTTGATTTTATTACGAGAAAGACATTGCAAGTAGACATTAATCAAATTAATTTAGAATAATTTACAAAAGCATAAGTTGGTGTAAACATCACTACTAACGTATATTTTAAGCCGGCACGAACCTAACGCGACAAGAACGGATCAAAACGGAGCTAAAACGTGGAATCTATGAGCTAAACAAGGCTGCAGGGACCTATACGTAATTAAACGTAGCCAGCAGGGGTTAGCAAAGAAGATGCCATAGACTCAGTGAATAGTCACTGTGAATATGTAAAACTTCGGGGTTACATCTGAAAAAGGGCAGAGCTCGGGCTGGGTTGAGAGAGTCTATTGTTTTCAGGGGGTTTTCTGGAAAAGTTGCAAGACACATAAGCTAATCTATTATTTACGTTCTTCTTTGAGGGCCTAACTGCAAATGTGCCTTCTTCTTCCTCAGGCTGCTCACGGCCGGCGGCACTGGGCGCCCGGGTCACCGGTGCTCCGGCGGTCTAGGGGCTCCAGCGAGATGGGGAACGGAGAGAGGAGGACGAGGGGGTCACGGGGAGGCGCTCACCGGCGGCGGAGATCGACGGGACCGGCGGGAATTCGGCCGGGGACGGCGGACGGCGGTGGCGGCTCGGGTCCCTAGCACGGGCGGCGCTCCGGCGATGCTTCGGCGACGGCGTCGGGCGGACGGGGTGCGGCTCGGCCTCACGAAGCTCGTGGCGGCGGCGGCTGGTTCCGTCGGGCAGCGGAGACGGCGGATCGAAGCGGTAAGGCCGGCGGCGGCGCTTGGCTCCGGCCGGGACTCCGCGGTGGCGGCGGCGCTGCGCGAGCGAGGAAGGGGGCGGCGGCGGCAGGGTCAGCAGGGGCGCGCGGGCGAGGGCACGGCGGCCTTTATAGGCGCGCAGCCCTAGGATGGCCGGCGCGGAAGCCGGGGAAGGCCGGCCGGTGGCACAGGCCGGGCGGGCGGCGGCCTGCTGGGCCAACGGGCCGGGGTCAGGTTAGCGGGTCGGGTCGGGTTCAGCGGATCCGGCCCGATCCGCTAAGGGTTAGGGTTTTCTTTTTATTTTCTGGAAAACATATTTTCAGTGCGAAAACAAACCCAGAGAATTCCAGAAAATGTTTTTAAAGCACGAAAAATACCCAGAAAATCCCAAAAATTCTAGGAAAATTCCCAGAGTTAGATTGGGACACGAGGAGTCCAAATAAAATATCCAGAGCTCGTGAAAAAGATTTTAGAGCCTTCTGATAAATAGAAAGAGCTCTAGGAAAAGGAGAATTAAATTCCGGAAAAGTCCAGAAAATTCCCGGAAGAACCTAGACGTCGCGTAAACGCATTTTAAAAGTTGTGCACTCATGAAACACCAAAATGCACCAGCATGAATGCAACACACATAACAAACGTATTTAATTTCAAAAGAACAACCAATTGTTTTTCTTGCACTTAATTCCCTGTAAAGCGAATAAATGTTGGAAAAAGTTTTAAAATTATGAGAAATCATTGTTTAATTTTTCTTTTTAATCACATCCTGAAATCCAACAATTTCAGGGTGTGACAGAACTACCCCCCTTAACAGGAATCTCGTCCCGAGATTCAGGAGAAAGGCTAGCAAGAAAAGGAAAGGTTTATGGGTTGCATTGCTTCACATATTCTTGTCTTGCCCTTCGTACTTCCATAGGACGTGTGTTGGTGATTATTGAATCCCTTGTTGCAAATTCATCGTTAGGTAATCCATGGAGTCATTCTCGAATGTACCACCATGTGATGATCCCTATAGAGAACCTTAGTATAAGTTTGTTGAAGTTTCTCAATCACGCTTCATGTTACTTCATTCCCTAGCTTTCCTTCTTCCTTCATGGACTTACTCGTGGGGTTCCAAGGATGTTAATCAACTTCCTTCTGTAAAGTGATTTGAGTAGAGCTGGTTTGATTGTCCCATTACTCTCTTAGTCTTTACTGGCTTGTCTGATGTTGATCCTTTCTTCATCCGGCATCAATGTTGTTGTCTTCTTCTCGCTTTAACTCCTTATCTACGTCGCATCTACCCCCCTTAACAAGTTCTTTCCAAGGTTCAAATTGAGCTTGGTAAGGGTGAGCTTCTTCCCTTAACTCATTTCACTACTTTGCTTCCTGGGTCTCCTGGCCTTCTAGGATTGAAATTCTTTGACAGAGGTACTCCAATCCGCGAGGATCATAGTCTGAGTTCTACCCTAATCTTGGGTAACTCCTTCTCCGACTGATCCCCCCCCCCTTTTTTTTTGCGAACACCTTCTGCTGTTTGTCGATAACCGAACGGTATCGTTGTAACGCCTCATATTTCATTAGACTGGCTTCACTCTGGGGACATGGAAGGCCATGGTATTCTCAACATTGACATGCCCATGAATGCTTAACATCCTCATGTTGTAATTGCGCCTCTAGCTCTGACACTCTACAACTTGCCTTATTCCTTTGACTATTCCATGCTTCAACAACTGTCTTTTTCCTGGTCCCAGGTGAACCTCACCTTTGTCGTCTCCATAGTGGGAGGGGACGATAATTCACATTGCATCCTTCCTTGTCAGGCCTCAGCTTGTATGGCTAAGAGTTCCTCGTAGTTGAATGGTGGCAGGGACGGGGATGTTGTAATCAAGACCTTACGATTTTCTTCGTTGTAGTTGTTGAGGAGTGGGACTTGTTCCATCATAACTTGTCTGATTTCCTTCATAGTTTGAGCCACCGTGTGCAACGCTTGACTCTCTACTTCCATAAGCTATGTCGTCTTAAGATGGTATGAGATAGTTGGCGCATCGTCTCCACGGGCACTTTTGGCACTGCTCCCGATGGGGTTTCTCATCTTCAGCCTCTAGTGTCAAACTGTGTAGAATCTTCGATCTTCATCTTTCTTATTTCCAGAGTCGTCCTTCGAAGAGAGGTAGATGGGAGAAAAGCAAGAAATAGGGTGGGAACGAGAATTCTATAAGGCCTTCTTTTCTTGGACTTGTCCCGGGTGTTGATAATTGCAGATGCTTGTCGTTGATGTTGGTGTTGTCTGTCTTTCTTTCCTCTTCGTCTTTCTGTTGCTGGGTCATCCTTGGAGGGAAGTAGATGGGAGGAAAGCAAGAATTAGGGTGGGATAGAGAATTTTGTAGTACCTTCTTTTCTTCGACTTGCTTCATGTGTGCCTGGCTGCAGATGCTTGACTTTGATGTTGGTGTTGCCTTCACCTTCTATGTTGGTGTTGCCTTCATCTTCTCATCCAAGATGCTCCCTTTGATTAGAGAAAAAGAAAGAAGGATGACAAGGAGGTGGGAGGAACAGAAGAAGAACCCCAGCTAGGCAACTGATGTTATTGTAGGTAGAAGACCCACAATACACCAACAATCAATACAAAGAAACAAAATCACACAAGGTCATAAAACCAAGCATCATCATGCAAACACAGAACTCCAACAGTCAACAATTGTTAGTCGATGCTATGTGTTGTTAGTAAGGCTGCAAAGGGGTGCTCCTAATTCCTAAGCAGGGCTCTAACGTCAAGCTTGAACCAACATTAGAATAGGTGGTGTTGATCACCTGAGATGAGTATAGAAAAGAGACTTTGGAATCTAAAGGACTCAAGGAGAGACTCCAAAGAGAACCAATTAATGTCATATATGGGAAAATGGATATTCTCGTATGAATGTTGAGGAGGAGATGAATATACGAGAATAACAAATGCAAGTACAGAGATAAATTGAATAAATAGAGATGAAAAGGAATTGTAGAAATTATAGGTCAGGGAAACAACAAGGAGAGGTTGGATAGACAAGGGTCGAAATTAGCAACATCACCGATAAAACAAGAAGGTGAGACGCAGGACATAGATAAAATAATTAATCAAAATGGAAAGATATTCAACATCAAGTAGACAAGGATTTGTAGAGGTAAGGATCAAGGGTTCATCAATAGCAAATCAAGGTGGAGATAAAAGACCAAAAGTCAAGGATAAGAAGTAAGCGTTCAAGGTGTGGATAAGCGGTCAAGGAGTAGGAAGAGTTAACAGAGGGGCCAAGGATAATATAGATGAAATTTATATGATAAAGAGGACCTTCAGAAACGACCATTTCTATCTAGGCTGTGATCCTACAGTCAGCACGGCTCTGATACCAATCTGTCACACCCGGTTTTCCACAGAAACCCGAATGCTGCCATATGTGTGCCCAGGAAGTCTACACAACACATATAGCTTACAAATATGGTATTACAGAGAACACAATGCTCGAATAAAACAAATTACATCAGAGTTTACAGAATTTACACAGCGGAAGTCTATCTTATTGAACATTATCGTCTAGTCGAGCCTCAAGTCCACAGGGACACCGACTGGTTGACCACAGCTCAGATGTGCGAAAGGTCTTCTGATAAATCTTCAGCCACTGCCTCACATGATGCTCCATCTGATTACCCATCCGGGGTTTTGTTGATTGAAAGCAAGTGTAAGTATTCCCTCATACTTAGCAAGTATAACACGGAGGTATGAAAGGCTTAAAAAGGCTGACTCGGGTTTACTGCATTAGCCCTTTTAGTTGATTCGTTTTATCATTCCCTGATTACTACAAATATGTGAGAGATCCCGGTTGTAACCCCAATTAAAGATGTAAGTATAAATAGAACCATAGAGCATCATCATCATCATCTTCTTCATTAAGAGAGCCACTAATCAGAAAGGATCCAGACCGCTCGTGACCGTGAGCACGGCTATCATGATAGATTTACACTCTGCAGAGGTTTCGCCCTTTACCCAACCGTTAGCGTAAAAGCTCAAGGAGCTTTCAACCCAACCACGCACGTACCACACTTCCGAGGTGTGAGTGCATAGGGACGCTACAAGGTTTTTCACAAGACACCCTAACAAGCACAGTAGCCGTTTTGGTCCAACTTGCAGCGCATGGCCCCAAGGCATCGAGATCGACCGTCGCTCAGGGCGCAACGTGAGGGGGGTCAATGGCATCCGGAGCGCGGACCTCAGGGCGCAACGTGAGTCCATCAAGCGCGACGTGTGGGGTATCCAGGGCGCGAACGTGGACACCCCCAACACGGGACTGTGCCTAACGAGACATAGCCAACGGATCTCAGAGCGCAGGTGAGACCGTCCTCGATGGATCAAGTCCATGCTTGAACTGCAGTTCCCCACGTACGCCTTTCGGTAACCACTGGCGAGCTAGAGACGTACGAGCTACTTGACCAAGACCAGAGCCATAATAGTTCCGGCGGTGGCGACTGGTTCCTGGGTTGCCGCTTTCCGAACCGGACCTTACGGAGAGACGCTAGAACAAAGCACACAGCACTTGCTCTAGCTCCCTGAGCCAAGTTGCTAAAGAGCAAGTTTTACCATCATGTTGAAGTGAACCTTTAAATCAATATTAACACTTAAATAAAGGTGACAGTAGCTGCGCTTAGCAAAGACTACCCATAAATGCATGAACCCGGGGTATAACAAGGACAGGATAAAAGTAGCTAGGTACAACCTTAAGGCTCATCAAGTTAGACACATGCAAATATGAATGATTGATTAAAGGTGAATAGGTTGCAAGGAATTTCCACGTTACACTTGCCTTAAATCCAGTTAATGGTTGCTCAAAGCCTTCAATTCTCGCTCTTCAAACTCTTGTTCTTCAGGATCATTGAACGGCATTCCTTCTCCTACTCGTAGCAATCATCCGAAGCAATCACTCTAGAGCAAACATACAAGCAACAAATAGTCACAAATAAGACATTACACCAATCAAAGAGAAAAGGTTTAAAAGAACGTGCTAAACGAAAAGGGCTCGTTGCTAGGAACGCAGACGCACGTGAAGTACTGAGGACGGAACTACGGTCAAAAGGAGAACCACTATCGAAAGAATTTAATTATAAAACAAGACAGGATCTAGTTGCTTCATTTATTTTAGTTAAGAAAACATGTGTGTAGGATACTTTAGAAAATATCCTATGTTAGAATTTATTCCAATTCATACTCGTATTTAAAAAGACGATGTGAAACCTAGTCATATTTTATTTAGAGATGTTCATGTATAAGTTATGCAAATTAAACATTTAATTTAGAAACAAAACACCTGTGACATCTAAGCGTATAAGTTTATGTCTCGAGTTCATCTAAGCCAATTATTAAAGAAACACATTTATGTTGATATTAATCATATTAGCTTTATTCGTAAAACCGAGGTATAACCTAGCTTGCTTTTATTTAGAAAACCATATAAAATATATATTAGTCAAGTTAATATTTAATTTAGAAAGACCGAGGTGTAGCTCTAATTGGATTTTATTTAGAAACACATTGAGATAGCATTAGTCAACTTAATATTAGTTACGAAAACCGAATGTAAAGCCTAGGTTGATTTTATTACGAGAAAGACATTGCAAGTAGACATTAATCAATAATTAGATAATTTACAAAAGCATAAGTTGGTGTAAACATCACTACTAACGTATATTTTAAGCCGGCACGAACCTAACGCGACAAGAACGGATCAAAACGGAGCTAAAACGTGGAATCTATGAGCTAAACAAGGCTGCAGGGACCTATACGTAATTAAACGTAGCCAGCAGGGGTTAGCAAAGAAGATGCCATAGACTCAGTGAATAGTCACTGTGAATATGTAAAACTTCGGGGTTACATCTGAAAAAGGGCAGAGCTCGGGCTGGGTTGAGAGAGTCTATTGTTTTCAGGGGGTTTTCTGGAAAAGTTGCAAGACACATAAGCTAATCTATTATTTACGTTCTTCTTTGAGGGCCTAACTGCAAATGTGCCTTCTTCTTCCTCAGGCTGCTCACGGCCGGCGGCACTGGGCGCCCGGGTCACCGGTGCTCCGGCGGTCTAGGGGCTCCAGCGAGATGGGGAACGGAGAGAGGAGGACGAGGGGGTCACGGGGAGGCGCTCACCGGCGGCGGAGATCGACGGGACCGGCGGGAATTCGGCCGGGGACGGCGGACGGCGGTGGCGGCTCGGGTCCCTAGCACGGGCGGCGCTCCGGCGATGCTTCGGCGACGGCGTCGGGCGGACGGGGAGCGGCTCGGCCTCACGAAGCTCGTGGCGGCGGCGGCTGGTTCCGTCGGGCAGCGGAGACGGCGGATCGAAGCGGTAAGGCCGGCGGCGGCGCTTGGCTCCGGCCGGGACTCCGCGGTGGCGGCGGCGCTGCGCGAGCGAGGAAGGGGGCGGCGGCGGCAGGGTCAGCAGGGGCGCGCGGGCGAGGGCACGGCGGCCTTTATAGGCGCGCAGCCCTAGGATGGCCGGCGCGGAAGCCGGGGAAGGCCGGCCGGTGGCACAGGCCGGGCGGGCGGCGGCCTGCTGGCCGGGGTCAGGTTAGCGGGTCGGGTCGGGTTCAGCGGATCCGGCCCGATCCGCTAAGGGTTAGGGTTTTCTTTTTATTTTCTGGAAAACATATTTTCAGTGCGAAAACAAACCCAGAGAATTCCAGAAAATGTTTTTAAAGCACGAAAAATACCCAGAAAATCCCAAAAATTCTAGGAAAATTCCCAGAGTTAGATTGGGACACGAGGAGTCCAAATAAAATATCCAGAGCTCGTGAAAAAGATTTTAGAGCCTTCTGATAAATAGAAAGAGCTCTAGGAAAAGGAGAATTAAATTCTGGAAAAGTCCAGAAAATTCCCGGAAGAACCTAGACGTCGCGTAAACGCATTTTAAAAGTTGTGCACTCATGAAACACCAAAATGCACCAGCATGAATGCAACACACATAACAAACGTATTTAATTTCAAAAGAACAACCAATTGTTTTTCTTGCACTTAATTCCCTGTAAAGCGAATAAATGTTGGAAAAAGTTTTAAAATTATGATAAATCATTGTTTAATTTTTCTTTTTATCACATCCTGAAATCCAACAATTTCAGGGTGTGACAGTTGACGATACTCGACGATGAAGCGCTTGGGGGCTTGTTGGAGGTACGACCATGGGCCCACAGGGACACATGGATTCTCCAGTCAGAGTCGTACCAGGCGTGAAGAACACGAGTAGAGTACTGCAAGGACTATTCTCGATATGGAAACTAGTCGTACGACTTGTAAACTACTCGAATTGCCTTGTAGAGTAATCTCCGAGTAGTAATTGGTTAGGATTCTATCCAAAACCGACCTTGTAACCCTGTCCGCCGTGTATATAAGGCTGGGCAGGGACCCTCTCAAGAGGGAGGGAAGTCTCTCAACAGAGAAGACGATCTCATCAATACCAATCACCACACAGGACGTAGGGTATTACGCCTTCTAAGCGGCCCGAACCTGTCTAAAATCCTGAGTCTCTTTGCCTTTGCGTTCCTGATCTCGGCGAAACCCATCTGAAACTCTACTACCTCGGGATACCCCTCGGTAGGATCGACGGTAGAACACCGACACAGCATGTGCGTCTACTGATGTCCTCCACTCTCTCAGTGACCAAGACGCTTCATTCTGCTCTCATCTTCTTAACTGCACACCAACGCGTGCGTTATTAGCTCCCAAATCATATATCCTCCTCTTGCCAACTCATTGATCCGTGCAGCTAGCCTCCTCGGTGCTCTCCTCCTCTCCTGTCGCTGCTGGCGGCGGGGTCGCTGGCCGCCACGGGCCCCAGCGACATTGCGGTGTTCGGGGGCCAGAACAAGAACGAGGGCACGCTACGCGAGGCCTACGACACCGGCATCTATAACACCGTCCTCATCTCATCCCAGCTGTATGATACTAACACCTATAACACCGGAACAAGGACGAGGGCCCGGTGCCTTTCTGCGTGATACTAAGCCCGTGTTTAGTTCCTACTCAAAAGTTTTTCACCCATCACATTAAAGGAGAATCTTAGACGTATGAAGTATTAAATGTAGATGAAAAAAGTGAAAAGTTATATGGATAGGCTGTAAATCGCGAGACGAATCTAATGAGCCTACTTAATCCATGATTTGCAACAGTAATGCTACAGTAATCATCCGCTAATTATGGATTAATTACCCTCTAATTACCATCGTTAGATTCGTCTCGAGATTTCCATCCTATCCATATAACTTTTCACCTTTTTGTTTACATTTACTACTTCTAAATCGGTAAAATCAAAAGCTGAAATCTTTTCACGAAAAGATTTCGTGAACTAAACAAGGCCTAAAGCTAAGAGGGTCCGTTCTCTATAGGAATCGAGAAGATAAGAGAATATGCAAATGCTGGTGACTCCTAGTCCGATCCTAGGGCGAATGAAGCACTCCAACCATGCTGTATCCTCAAGAGAACCGATGGCCGCAGCTGAGTCTGGCTTCTCGTCGGAGCAGCAGGACTAATCGATACTCTGCTTCAGTGCTTCTTCACTGTATAATCTGTAGAGCACGCCTGTATCTAGATCTAGGGCAGTATAATCTGGCTTCTCCCCAGCCTGGCCAATCTTCATATGAATATTCATGCTGCATCTGAATCTTGCAAGTAGCCAATATCATGTTTTTCTATTTGGCTGATCTTGCAAGTAGCTAGCTCGTAGGCATGTAGCCAACCAAGGGCACAGGGTTCGTCACCACCACGCGTATTGCCCATGGCCTGTCAGCCGCCTCCACACGTAGCCCCGTAGGAGATGGGTGGTAACTTCATCGGTAACAAAAAACACGTCATCCTATCAAGTTGTCTAGTTATCCAAACACAATCTCTAGAATCCAGGCTAGCTCAAAACACCCAACTAAACATAAGCCTATTGTATTGTATAACCATGTCTCCGGCTGGCCTTGCATAACTTTTATGTAGTCTTAAGGTAAGCCAAGAAATCAATCACCACCTTAGGGTTTGGGGCTGGGCAACGGATTATATACCATGAGAAAGTGATCACAACCATTGAATCAGAGATGGACAGACGAAAATCATTGGGTCATTATATACCATGGGTAACTTCATTGGGCCTTTTTCTCATTCTTTCTTTGCTTAACGTTTTTCTTTTTTTTTCATATTGTGGACATTGAAAGTAATTACAATTTGAATTATATGTTTCTCAAATAATATTAAAAAATCACAAAAATACATTTTAAGTATCTCGATTCTATTATATCTCATATCGACAAAATAGATAAGAATTCAAACGTTTGCTAACCATAATTTAAACTTCTACTTGCATCCTTATTATAAAATAATGATAATAATACCTAAATTTGGTCAGAAAGTTCTATAATTTGACGTGACAACATATTTTTGGTTCATAATCTTGCCATAAAAAGCTTAAATGATTTTAATAAAGTGAGACCACACATTGTTCACAAAAGGATACATCTCTCACATAGTTTCTTATAACTCAAGTCAAAGATTGAGAATTCAATACCTCGCAATATTTTTGAACTTGTATGAACCATAAATTTGGACACAACTTTATGTTTACCATAATATTAGAAAATATTAAGTTGAAATACTAATTGTTATATAAAACATGTTTTTTCTCTTTGCTACTTCCGTGGAATAAAGCAAACTATATAAAAGAATAAAAAATAAAAAATAACATAGAGACAAATGCCAATAAATTACATATCATGATTTTAGAATAATTCAGGAAAAAGAATCATCAATTTTGGAGTCCTTATGAGTGAAAAATATCAATTACAAATTTTAATTCCAGATTAAAAGAAAAAAACGAATCATCCATTTGTTCTTCAGGGAATCCAGTTGGATGCAACGACATGGCGTCATTGGATTGGCCCAAGTGGCTGGAACCGGATCGCCCTTGACCTTTAGTATATAAAACGTAAAGTTCGTAATTCCAGCACAACTACAAAACTAGCTCAATGGTAAGATCTACGCTCAATTTCTCAAAGGTCTTGGGTTTGAATCCTTGAGCCTCCAATTTTCCCACCTTTTCCTTTTTTTATTGAGATAAACATTAATAGAATGTATATAGAGGCAAAATCAGTACCCAAACCAATCACAAAAGAAAGCATAGCGCAGTGGTAAGGAGTGGTGTGATGAAATTTTAGTGAGCAGCATCTGGTGACCTGGTGCGATTTGGATCGGTGGTGGTGCCGTCTAGAGGATTAGATCATATGTTGCCGAATACAATCATGACCAATTCAATTTCTTAGTTGTAAGACGTTCTGAGCTCGAAGTGGAGGCCTTGGTTCGAGACACAAGCATAACTTGTCTGACCTTTTGTGCTCTCTCTTTTTTAAAATATTAGTTTTCTCTGCTGAATGGAAAATAAAGAAAAACGACCAAAGTTTGCAACGAGGGGTATCGCTTGCTGATGGCAGATCCCGTCCCTCTTCTGTTTTTTGGTTGCGAGTTCGATTCCCACGAGCGCTCTGTTTTTTTTCCATTTTAGCTCAGTCACGTATCTAGATTGTCACAATTGAAATGGTTTCTCACCCAAAAGATTACCCTCCTATACCTCACAGAGGACCCACAATTCAGAGCCAAATAGTGGCCCCGGACGACCAGGGGGCGGGGGGTAGACGCGTTTGGTCGTCACCCCCCGTTCTTTTGCGCCTCGACGCCATCCCGCCCCCCTATTCTTTCTCACCTTGGCATTTTTTATACCCGCTGCCTTCCTTTCCTTTTGATCGCGTTTTTGTATGGTAATGCAATCAAGGCGCCGCTTTTCTTTCCTTTCTGTTCGTTGTATTCGTATGGAAAAAGATACGCTGGTTTCCTTCCAAAAAAACGCACATTTCCTTTCCTCCACCTTCCTTTGGAAATTCGCCTGCCTTCCTTTCCTTTTGATCGCGTTCTTTGTATGGTAATGCAATCAAGGCGCCGCTTTCCTTTCCTTTCTATTCGTTGTATTTGTATGAAAAAAGATACGCTGGTTTCCTTCCAAAAAAACACCCCTTTCCTTTCCTTCACCTTCCTTTGTAAATTCGCCTGCCTTCCTTTCCTTTTGATCGCGTTCTTTGTATGGTAATGCAATCAAGGCGCCGCTTTCCTTTCCTTTCTATTCGTTGTATTCGTATGCAAAAAGATACGCTGGTTTCCTTCACAAAAAACACACCTTTCCTTTTCTCCACCTTCCTTTGTAAATTCGCCTGCCTTCCTTTCCTTTTGATCGCGTTCTTTGTATGGTAATGCAATCAAGCCGCCGCTTTCCTTTCCTTTCTATTCGTTGTATTCGTATGCAAAAGATACGTTGGTTTCCTTCCAAAAAACACTCTTTTCCTTTCCTCCACCTTCCTATGCAATCAGGGCGCCTACACCTTCCTTTTAAAATTCGCCGCTTTCCTTTCTTTATATGGCCGTGTGCATCAAGGAATTTGAATTCCCTTCTTTCCTTTTGTAGATGGCTAGCGTCCATATATGTGTTGTGTACCAGTCAAGGTTTCCTTTCAAAAAAGGAATGACATCTACGCAATCGGGTGTCTCCTTCCTTTTGAAACTTACCATATTTGTGGGAGTCAATCTCCTTAGCCCTCCTGCCCCTATATAAGGGCGCCCCTCCTTATTCTCAAAGCACACAATCTCTCCCTTCATTCTCATCATCTATTCAGAGTTCATATTTCTTTGCAAGGGCGTCGGCGTCGAGCGCGGCGCAAGGGTGGCCACGACGCTCGTCGTGTCCAAGCTCGCCAGGTAGAAGCGGAACGTGCTCCGCGTTGTGACGGTGTCCGATGCCGTCGAGTGCGTGGCGTCGTTGCTCCACGACACCGGCGACGAGGAGAGCAACCTTCTCGGCCTCCCCGTCATAAAAAAGCTGGCTGCGGTGCCGAGTTGCTCATGGATACATGTATCGTGAATATTTTCTTTTATATATGTTGCTGATTGTTTAAGATTTAATTATACAAAAATTTCCTTCTGTTTCCGCCGGAGGCCCAAGCTTTCGATGTATGAATATATATAATTTTTAATATGAGATGCTATTGAATAATTTTAATATGCGATCTAACAAAAGTATAAGTATGCATTATTTTACATACTTATTTTTAAAAAATTATGATTTTTTTAAATTTATGTTATTTTTATAACACGTGCCTGTGGCACGTGCCAACCTACTAGTTTATTTATAAAAGAGTGTATTACGTCTATGTCTATGAGAATCACAAGCGGGTGCGTAGTCTAATGGTTCACCAGGGGCTGACAGTTGCCGTATTTTATTTTATTTTTTGCTTTCTCATTTTTCCCAATCCCACGCATACAACGGGTACTTTTTTTTTCTTGCTCCATACCCACATTCTTTTAGAAAAAATGACACATCTTGTTTTCTTTAAAGTAAGCAAATTTGGCAAAATTATGATTGAATATGATATCAAATCTATGACAATTTTAATTTTCAATTCATGGTGGTTATATAAATTCGTCACCGAGTTTGGGCCCAAATTTGAGTCATGGGCCATATGCAGACCTGTGACATTCTCTACTTGGTGTGCAGTGTGCTTTCGATGCGCTACGTGTACAACACTCGTTCAGGGACTTTCATTCTATCATAGTTGCGCGGCATGACTGTTGAGTGCACAACACCTTGTCAATGTCTGACTTGTCGCAAACAAACATTTTATTTTTGGGTAATAATATAGGAAACTTGTACTAAGATCACAAGCTCCAAGTGGATCAAAAGGTTTAGTTCAGCTTAGCTGCTGCTGATGTAGTGGTTGTGGTTCATCTTCTCATAATACCTATCACAGATCATGAGCCCTCCATAATTAGGCACCTTCTCCACAAACTGCAGGATCCCATAGTACAAATCCTTCTAGAACAGGTATGCGTCCTGGTTCGCCTCCAGCGCCGCCTCGACGCCAACAAACACCCAGCTCGCCGGGTACGCCGCCGTCCACTTATTCCACGAATCGAACTGGCCCCATTCGCAACGGAGATCACCACCGTACATTCTGACATGGACGCGTGCGAACGGCCCCATGGCCAGCGCTGCCGCCAGACTCGCGTCCAGGTACGCGCGCCGCGCCGTCGCCGTCAGCGTGATCCCGCCGCCGCTGCCGCGGTAGTGCTTGTTATTGTAGCCAGAGAGGCGGCGGGCGAGCTTGCCGTAGTGCTCAGCGTCGGTGGCACCGCCATGGTCGATGGAAGAAGTCAACGCCGTTGACCCGAGCGTCGCCTAAGGTGCCGGGCACGCCGGTGCGGCCGCCACCGGGGAGGAAGGCGTTCCAGAGGTAATTGACGAGATCGGCGGCTGAAGTTGATGTTGACCGCCGCTGGAGCCGACAAATGAATGGTCTTTTGTTCCGTATAGGTAGGGACACGTGTCACAGGCACGTATTATAAAAAGAATGGGTATCAAAAATTCCTACACAATTCAGTTACAATTCTCACACATAAAATTCCTACATAATTTTTTGAATCTTCGTGAACACCTTAGCACCGTAGCCAGCTTCTTGACGATAAGGAGGCCGAGGAGGGTGCTCTCCTCGTTGCCGGCGGCGTGGAGCAACGACGCTACGCACTCGACGGCGTCGGACACTACCACAACGCGGAGCATGTTTTGCTTCTACCCGACGAGCTTGGACACAACGAACCGCGGCCACCCTTGCGCCGCACTCGGCGTCGACGCCCTCATAAAGAAATATGAACTCTGAACAGGAGATGTGAATGAAGAGAGAGATGGTGTGTTTTGAGGAGGAGGGGGCGCCTTATATAGGGGGGCATGAGGGCTAAGGAGATGAACCTGGACGCCCACGTAATCAATTCCCTGATTGACTCTCACAATTATGGTAAGCAATCAAGTTTTAAAAGGAAGGAGACACCTAATTGCGTAGATGTCATTCTTTTTTTCTGAAAAGAAACCTTGATCTTTGATTGGTGGATTTTGTGGTAATCAATCAAGTTTTAAAAGCAAGAAAACATCCGACTGTATAGATGTCATTCCTTTTTTCTGAAAGCAAACCTTACCCTTGATTGGCAGACTTTATGGTAAGCAATCGTGTGTGGGTACGATGGATGGATAAGAAAAAGGCGTGGTGAGAAAAAAAAACGGGTGGGGGAGGGGCGCGTGGGAGGATTTAACAGGGAAGTTATGACCAAATGAGTCTCCCCCCTTGGTCGTCACGGGGCCACCATTTGACTCTGACTTGTGGGTCCTGTGTGAGGGGGGAGAGGGTGGATTGTTGGGTAAAAAACGGTTTCAATTTCACCAACCTTTATAGTACAGATGTAGACGTTGAAAAAGGAAGTACAGCAGTACCAACAATATGTGTATGTATGAATGCGGTGTGCATACAGGGGAAGGGGATGCACTGGAGTAGCTAACATAGTAGTAGAATGTTACAGAGATCACGGCGGAGTGAATTTGGCCGTATACTGTCGAGTCGAGCAAAGCAGAGAATGGATGCATGGTCTTCCTTCAGCTTCTCTCTGCTTCATCTCTCACAATCGCGGTCATGCTTCAGTTCAGTCATCTACTAATGCCTGGTTATATCGCCCACAATGCATGGCTCATCGGAAAAATTCTTGCATGCACATCGCATCCAGTGCTGAATGACAGATGAGACGACGACCTTGCATGCACCAAGTTAAATCAAACCAAGCTGCAAACGAAAAGATCTCTGCAAGTAATTCAAACTTGGTGGATGCTGTATATACCTGCTGCTTTCTTACATTTGACGCAGGTAATGTTAATGGCATTTCCAAAGTAGGCTGTAGGCAACAAAATAAAAAACAATTCTCCTGAACCTTTTTTTTGTTAGGCTGCAACTTTCTCCTACTTGTGCTCTGTTTCCCCTCGTTTTATTTCCACCCATTTTGCCGGTCTGCTGAAGTGGCAGCTGGGAACACTCGATTGGAAACAGAGTTCCCTCCTGCCACTGTGGTTTTTTATGAACAGGAGGGTGGGCCCTTACTGATTATATATTAATAAAGAAAAGTAAATACAAAAAACAGGTTAAGTACAGCTCAGGAGATAAAGAAAGAAACATAAAAAAATGAGAACATCTACAAAGTGGAGTCTATCCATGAAAACATTGGGGCTTTGAGATGCTGCTTTGCTCTTAAGATAACTAGAGCAAATTCTCTTTTGAACATGTTCTTTACCGAATCTAATGTCGGGCTGATGCTTGGAAAAACCAGATCATTGCGAGCCATCCAAATGCTCCAGCTCCTGCCACTTTGTTGAGTGTTGACTGTAAACACTGGGCTGGAAAAAGAATATGATTAATCCAATCACATCACGCATCAAATCTGACCATATCCTAATCATGACCATCTTCTTCAGCGTCACGGAAGCAGAGGAAAATGGTGTCTGTTGATCCAGAACCAGGACACGTTTTTGTTTTTAGGAATATCTCCGGCCGGTTAGTGCGGAACCATTGCAAACGAGAAACTTTAGATCGTGCTAGTAGATCCATGCATATCTCCGGAGGACGATGGACAACTCCTTGCTCCCTGCTTTTGATCCGCTACGTGCACGGACAACACTCGTTCAGTCACTTTCATTCTATCATAGATGCGCGGCATGACAGTTGAGTGCACAACACCTTGTCAACGTCTGAATTGTACGTCGCAAACAAACATTTTATTCCTCCATTTTTATTTTGGGTAATAATATAGCAAACTTGTACTAGTAAGATATATCATATGCTCCAATATATCTGTGGACCCAAGGTTTAGTTTAGTTCAGCATTAGCTGCTGCTCATGTAGTGGTTCATCTTGTCGTAGTACCTATCCCAGATCATGAGCCCTCCATAGTTAGGCAACTTCTCCGCGAACTGCAGGATCCCATACCAAATACACTCGGCAAAGATGGATGTTTGCCGAGTGTATTTTTTGACACTCGGCAAAGAAGACTCGGCAAAGAGTTTTTTTGCCGAGTGTTTTTTGTTGACACTCGGCAAAGATGAGAGTAATTTAAATTCTAAAAAAGCAAATAAAGTCTAAAAATCATGAGATTTGGCATGATGTGATGGTGTCACACATGGAGTATGTGGTAAAATATTGAGAAGATTTCACACATTTTGTCACAACCATGTTTACAAAATCGAAATATCTCACCAGAAGTATATGTGTTATTCTATGTGAGAGTGTTAGTGAATGTGTTTTTTGAATACAAACTTTTTAATATGATCTCATATGAAAAAAAGCTTTATATCAAAGTTGTACAACTAAGTGAAATATAAAACTTTGTAGTTTACAACTTTTGTATTTGAGACTTTTTAATATTTCACAATATCATTATAAGTTATCAAATTTGAAATCATAAATTTTAAAACATTCAAATGACCTTGGATTTAAGTAAGTTATATACCAAAGTTGTACAACTCAACGGAATATAAAACTTTGTAGTTGAAAACTTTTATTTGAGATTGTTTAGTACTTTAAAAATACATTATAAGCTATCCGATTTCAAATTTCAAAAATTAAAAAATTTCAAATAACTTCAGATGTAAATAAGTTATATATCAAAGTTTTAGATCTCGAAAAGATGTAAAACTTTGTAGTTTACAACTTTTTCATTTGAAATTGTTTAGCCATCCAAAAATTCGTTAGAAGCAAACAAAGAAAACACAAGTCGCGACGTCAGCGATCCGGACCGTCAAAATCGTGGCCTCTCATTGGTCCAAAGGAGATGACCCGGATCCCTCCCCCTCTCTCTCTTTCCACCGGCGGCCTCTCTCTTTCTTTTTCATCTTTCTCATTTATCTCTTCCTCTCACCTCCCTGCAGGCCGCCGGCGAGAGGGGGTCCGGCGTGCGGCCGGCCGGCGGCGGTGCGGCCTCCAGCGTCGACGAGCGGGGGCGGTGGGGTGGACCACGTGCAGTGGCAGCCGGCCGGCGATTGGGAAGCGCCGGCGCCGGGGGAGCAGCGGCGGCGTGCTGGGGGTACGGCGGCGAAGCTCGGCGGGGGAGCTGCGGCGGCGGCGAGGCTCGGCCTCGGCCAGCGTAGGTGCTGGGGGTGCGGCGGCGGCGGGGGAGCGGCGACGACGTGCTGGTGGAGCGGCGGCAGCGGGGGAGCAGCGGCGGCGTGCCGGGGGAGCGGCGGCGGCGTGCTAGCATGGAGTCTCCGGCCGGCGTGGCGGCGGCGGCAGTGTGTTGGGAGAGCTGCGGCAGCGGGGGAGCAGCGGCAACGTGCCGGGGGAGCGGCGGCGGCGTGCTGGCATGGAGTCTCCGGCCGGCATGGCGGCGGCGGCGGCGTGCTGGGGAGCGGCGGCAGCGGGGGAGCAGCGGTGGCGTGCCGGGGGAGCGGCGGCAACGGGGGAGCAGCGGTGGCGTGCCGGGGGAGCGGCGGCGGCGTGCTGGCGTGGAGTCTCCGGCCGGCGTGGCGGCGGCGGCGGTGCCGCGACGCCTTTTTTTTATTTTTAAAAGTTGTTTGCCGAGTGTTGGATTTGACGCACAGGAAAGTGTTCGCCGAGTGCCCGATAAAGGACACTCGGCAAAGGAGCTCTTTGCCGAATCTTTTGTTGCCGAGTGCTATTCGCCGAGTGTTACACTCGGCGAACCCTTTGCCGAGTGTATTTTGCTTTTTGCCGAGTGTTTCAGGCACTCGGCGTACTCCGGCTTTCCCGTAGTGTTCCTTCTTTGGAGTTGTGTAGTGGATATATGTATTATTTTATGTTCTACTGAGAGATGGAGTTCTTTGTTTGAACATGTCAGATATTTAACAATGAAATCATTGAGCAATGAGTCAAATCAAAAGTATCAAAGACAACAAACTCGTCAACTAAGATCGGCCTTTGCAATCATTAAGTGAAGACTGTGATACCGATGCCAAGGATAGAAGTGATGCAAACAACTTATTTGATATCCTTGGAAGTTTTGAGTTCACATTTGGTATGGCTATTTAGCATGACGTTAATAATGTGAGCAAGAAGTTGTATGGTGAGTTATTTTGACACTTAGGCTAGTCACAATGGAGGATTTTATAGTGATGTTTTCAAGATAGCCACATAAGCAACAAGAAAATGAAATGGGGTTTGAAACTAGCTCTCCCAATGCAAAATTTCATGGTGTGGTTTCATAGGCTTCAAATAAATTTAATTTCATGACTCAAAGAGAGTTGGTATCCGTGTAGAGGTGTTTCATCTAGATGAAACTGGTTTCATCTCTCTCTTATTAAATTGCATGCCATGTCATCGAGAAATCTTATGTGGCATGCTAACTAATGTGCATGAAACTCCCCACTGGGAGTAGCCTTATAAAAATGAAAGGTTTATTTCTAGTGTAGAGCCAACATTTCCCGTGAAGCTCCGTGCTTCTATGAAGAAACAGTTTGATGAAATTGATTATAATGAATTAAAATTTCCAAGCTGAGAAGGACTTCGAAGTAAATTTGTTGAAATTGATTATAATGAAGCAAATCTTACTAGCATAATTTGTGAAGCCAATTTATGTTAGCATGATGTATAATGTGTGGCATAATGTGATCTCTGAGATGGTGGTGGAGTCAGATTGTTTGGGTGATGACAGAATTTTTTTTTAAAAAAAAATTACAAGTTGCTTCATTAACCTTCAATTATATATTTTTTAAAAAGACACGATCAACACGTTAGCATCACGTTAGCCTTCTTCAACCTCGGGCTGCCACTCAACCCCGCCACCGCCGACCTTCAGTGCCGCCCGCCACTTCCTAATCCCTCCGCCGCCCTCCTCGCTTCCCGCAACACGCAGCTGCCGCAGAGCATGCCGCCGCCCACCGACAATCCTCTAAGCCCGCCAGCCAAGGAATCCCCAACCTAGAAACTCCAAATCCCTAACCTTAAGCCGCCACCCTCCCCGCCCCACCCATAACCCGCCCGGGGGAAGAGGAGGCAAACCGCGCACGAAGGAAGAGCACTCAGACGGCACGCGGAGGAAGAAGGTGGATGGCGTGAGAAGAAAGAAAAGGCGTCACGTCATCCCCGTGTCACACTAACGTCACCCAATGCCTGTCTACGCTGTCTGCCTGCTCGAATCTTAAAACAGCATCCGATGCTCGGACTTCAGGTGCGGTCTTATCGCAACATTTGTGCAAGCGAGCTCCTAGCGTACGTCTATCGTGGGGACGTGAAGGTGAAGACCTTCGCTGTCGCTGTCAGCTCCAGCTGCGGTCAACGCCAACCTCGCCGGCTATCTGGCAGAGCGCGCCGCAGCCGCCATGGTCACCGTCGTTGACCGCCGACACATCCACATATGGTCAGCATGTGCGTCTACTGCTGTCCTCCACTCTCTCAGTGACGAAGATGCTTCATTTTCCTCTCATCTCCTTGCCAACTCCGTCTCGTTGCATATATACAAAATCATCGTGCTCCGCCGCTTCCTTCGTCACATCCCCATCGCAAACACCAAACAGAACACGCACCGCCACCACAGCACTGCACAATGGCGTTCCGGCTGGTTCATCCGTGCACCCTCCTCGCTCCTCTCCTCGTCCTCCTCTCCGTTCTGACGACGGGCCCCGGCGACATCGCCGTGTTCTGGGGCCGGAACAAGGACGAGGGCACGCTGCGCGAGGCCTGCGACACCGGCACCTATAACACCGTCATCATTTCCTTCCTCACTGGCTTCGGCGGCGGTCCCACCTCCTCATACTCGCTCGACCTCTCCGGCCACACGGTCGCCGGCGTCGGCGCTGACATCAAGCACTGCCAGTCCAAAGGCATCCTCGTCCTTCTCTCCATCGGCGGGCCATCCTCTTCCACCGCAGCCAACTACTCCCTCCCTTCTGCACAGTCCGCCGCCGACCTCGCCGAGTACCTCTGGAACGCCTTCCTCGCCGGCGGCCGCGCCGGCGTGGCCCGGCCCTTCGGCGACTGTTAGCAAATAATGCGTAAAATAAGATCGAACACGAGACACAGATTTAACGTGGAAAACCCTTACGGGAAAAAACCACGGGCGCCAACCGACGATCTTCACTATAATGAGAGAGTTACAACGCAGGGAATACAATGAGTCGTCTACTCGTCCCTTGTGGCTTACAAGATGTAAATATGGGTGGAATAACTGACTGCAGTCAAATACGGAAACAAATCCACTAAACATACAACCCGAACCGTGGGCCCTCCAGGCGTCCCCACAAGACTCACGTTACAATTCGGATCATATCCAACAAACTCCACCTTGAGACGAATTCCATCTTGTAGCAAATGAAGTATCATCAATGAACTCACTTCAATAATAAATAATCACCGACGCCGAAAGTCACTAGGACTTCAAACTTTAATACCAACTAAGCGTGAGCATAGCTCAAACTTAGCTGTAGGAACAAGCTTAGTTATCATATCAGCGGGATTGTCATGAGTACTTATCTTGCATACCTTAACATCACCTTGAGCAATAACGTCTCGAATGAAATGATATCTCACATCAATGTGCTTTGTTCTTTCATGAAAAATCTGATCTGTAGTGAGACAAATAGCACTTTGGCTATCACAATGTATAGTAGTGCAAGAAGAAATCCCAGAAAGTTCAGAGTATAAACCTCTCAACCAAATAGCTTCCTTACAAGAATCAGAAACAGTCATATACTCAGCTTCAGTAGTGGACAAAGCAACCGTAGCCTGTAAACTTGCTTTCCAACTAACAGCACAACCACCAATGGTGAAAATATAACCCGTGAGAGACCTCCTCTTATCCAAATCACCAGCAAAATCAGAATCAACATAACCAACGAGTCCATCTCTAGATTTTCCAAACTGCAAACAAGCACTAGAAGTTCCTCGAAGATATCTGAAAATCCACTGAATAGCTCTCCAATGCTCTTTGCCAGGATTAGCCATGTATCTACTGACAACACTCAATGCATGAGATAAATCAGGACGAGAACAAACCATGGCATACTCAAGTGAACCAACTCCACTTGAATATGGGACTTTAGACATGTACTCAATTTCTTCATCTGACACTGGACATAAATCAGAGGATAATTTGAAATGTGCAGCTAACGGAGTACTCACTGGTTTTGCATCATGTATATTAAAACGACGAAGAACCTTTTCAATATAACCTCGCTAAGAGAGGTATAACATACCAGATTTTCTATTTCTGATAATTTCCATACCAAGAATTTTCTTAGATGCACCCAAGTCCTTCATCTCAAATGCTTTACTCAATTGTGCCTTCAATTTAACTATTTCTGATTTATCTTTAGCAGCAATCAACATATCATCAACGTAAAGAAGCAAATAAATAGTTGAACCATTGACTGTCTTTAAATAGACACAGCTATCATAATCAGACCGCTTAAGACCATGAGAGAGCATAAACGAGTCAAATATCTTATACCATTGCCTAGGAGATTGTTTCAAGCCATAAAGAGATTTCTTTAATCTACACACAAGGTTTTCCTTTCCAGGACAATAAAACCTTTAGGTTGGTCCATATAAATGTCCTCTTCTAACTGCCCATGTAAGAACACAGTTTTAACATCTAACTGCACAAGCTCATAATCATGCATAGCAACAATACTCAAAAGAGTCCGAATAGAACTATGCTTCACAACTGGGGAAAAGACATCATTAAAATCAATACCTGGAATTTGGCTATAGCCTTTAGCAACCAACCTTGCCTTATACCTTGCTAGCTCAACAGGAGAAATACCCTCATTCATTTTAAAAATCCATTTGCAACGAACAGGCTTTTTATTCTTGGGCAATTTTACTAAATCCCAAGTACCATTTTTTTCAAGCGACTCCATCTCATCTTGCATAGCGGTCATCCAATTGTTGGAATCAGCAGAAGTAATAGCCTCAAAATAATTAGAAGGTTCGGCACCTTCAATCTCTTCTACAATGCTTAAAGCATAAGCAATATTGCATTCTTCAATTAATCTTTTTCTTGGCTTAGAAACCCTTTTGGGCCTATTAACTGCAATAGAATGTTGTGGAGGCTGCACAACTCGAGAAGAATGCTCAACAACAGAAGAATCATCAACAATTGGTGAATTATCATCAATAGGTGCATCTTGGGCATATGCGTCTTGGGCATATGAGTGAGCTTGGCTTGGCAGTGCTGAGTAAGAGAGGTCTTCTCGATGGGCATAGCATCAGCAAGTTGGATTTCTGTGAGCATTGTGTGTTTGGCAAACACAAGAGGGTGAAATTTAATACCTCTACTCATTCAAGTAAAGGTATTTTTGATTATGTGCATTCTGATTTATGGGGACCATCTTGCAAGCCTTCTCTTGGTGGTGCTCGTTATATGTTGACCATTATTGATGATTATTCTAGAAAGGTATGGCCTTATTTCTTGAAAGATAAATCAGAAGCATTTTCAGCATTTAAAGAGTGGAAGACTATGGTTGAAAACCAAACTGAAAAGAAGGTTAAAAAGCTTCGTAACTGATAATGGGATGGAATTCTGTTCACACGAGTTTAAAGCATATTGCAAAGCTGAAGGTATTGTTCGGCATTACACCGTTCCTTACACACCCCAACAGAATGGTGTTGGCTTTCACCATTTATTTTGTAGATTAATTATTCAAGTACAAACATGACGACTAATTAAGTGAACCACCGGGTCATCGGAAGTTTAATTAGCTGCTGCTGATGTAGTGGTTCTTCTTGTCATAGTACCTATCCCAGATCATGTGCCCTCCATAGTTCGGCACCTTCTCCGCGAACTGCAGGATACCATAGTACAAATCCTTCTGGAACATGTACGCGTCCTTGTCCGCCTCCGGCGCCGCCACGACGCCGACAAACACTCGGCTTTTAGGGTACGTCGCCGCCTACTTGTTCCACGAGTCGAACTGTCCCCACTCGCACCTCAGATCTCCACCATACATCCTGACGTGGACGCGCGCGAAGAGCCCTGTCACGAGCGCCAACGTGAGGTTCGGGTCCGGGAACGCGCACCGCACCGTCGCCGTCAGCGTCACGCCGTGCCGGCTGCTCAGGCGCCGGGCGAGGTCGGCGTAGTGCTCGACGGCGGCGCCGACGCGGGTGATGTAGAAGTCGATGCCGTTGAGTGCCACGTCGCCGAAGGGGCGGGGCACGTCGGCGCGGCCGCCGGCGAGGAAGGCGTGCCAGAGGTAGTCGGCAAGGTTGGCGGCGGACTGTGGGGAAGGGAGGGAGTAGTTGGCGGCAGCGGAGGTGGAGGGTCCGCCGATGGAGAGGAGGACGAGGATGCCTTTGGATTGGCAGCGCTTGATGTCGTCGCCGATGCCGGCGAGCGGGTGGCCGGAGAGGTCGAGCGTGTAGGTGCCATGGCCGAAGGCAGTGAGGATGGAGATGATGATGGTGCTGTAGGTGCCGGTGTCGCAGGCCTCACGCAGCGTGCCCTCGTCCTTTTTCCGGCCTCAGAACACCGCGATGTCGCCGGGGGCCCGTGGCGGCCATGCCAGATAGCCGGCGAGGTTGACGCTGACCACCGCTGGAGCAAGCCGACAATAAAAGGGACGTCATCGTGCCGGCATCCGACGTCAACTTTACCTGCAACCGGTATCTTCAGCACCTACGACGCGCAGCACGATCCCCATGCCCGTGTTTAGTTGATGAAAAGTTTTTGGTGAAAAGATTTCGGATATTGATTTTACCAATTTAGTAATAGTAAATGTAGACGAAAAAGGTGGAAAGTTATATGGATAGATTGGAAATCTCGAGACGAATCTAACGATGGTAATTAGAGGGTAATTCATCCTATAATTAGCGGATGGTTACTGTAGCATTACTATTGCAAATCATGGATAAGTATGCTCATTAGATTCGTCTCGCGATTTACAGCCTATCCATATAACTTTTCACCTTTTTCGTCTACATTTAATACTTCATACATCTAAGATTCTCCTTTGATGTGATGGGTGAAAAGATTTCGGGTGGGAAGTAAACAAGGGCCATATCAAGGCATCAAGAACACCTCTCTGACATCGCTGCATCAGGCCATCAGCACATGCACACTAGCAGCTCCAACGCTTACTTCCCAGCCCAATTTTGCCCTGTTTAGATTATTCAAAACCACCCTCTTTTCACGAAATGTTATTCACCTAGAGAACCGTATCGGTTTATTTCTTCTCTATACACGATTCTATAAAAACACACTACCAGCTAGAAAAACTCACATTGGTGCGTGGCACTTAGTGCCGGTCAGCCTGGAGCCGGCACTAACCATGGCGCGCCGAAGAACAGTGACCGCGAAGCCACGTTAGTGCCGGTCAATAACACCAGCCGGCACTAACGTGCGTCATTTAGTGCCGGCTGGTGTTATCGACCGGCACTAACGTGTCCCGAGCAGGTTCCTTTAAAAGTACACCATCTCTCACTCAATCACATGTGATGCATAGGTGAGATGGTAAGCAAGCAACGCGCGAGGCTAGAGGTCGTGGGTTCGAATCCCCACGGTCGTGTATGCGTATTTACGCGTGAAAAAATCGCGTGACTTGTAACTTGTGACGGCGCGAGCGTGCAGGCCTCCCGGGTGCGTGTAATATTTTTTTTATTTTTTGGTTGACGCAAAAGCACGTTAGTGCCGGCTGGTAGCCGGCTGGGATTACCAGCCGGCACTAACCTACGCATGTTACCGGCACTAACGTGCCGACACGTTAGTGCCGGCAAATTAGTGCCGGTCAGTCTGACCGGCACTAAGTGCCTGTGTGACCGGCACTGATGAAGAGATTTCCAGCCGTGACAGTACTTTTCCGTATTTTTCATCCTTTTTTCACAATCTAAACACAGCTTTCTTCACGACTGGCGTCACTGAGAGAGCGGAGGAGACGGAGCTTGCACATGCTGACCATGCATGGGTGGATGTGTTGGCGGCCAACGACGCTGACCATGACGGCTGTGCCAGATAGCCGGCGGGATTGATGACTTAGATGTTGACCGCCGCTGGACGGGGCCTATTGGAAATATAAGCAATCGTATTATTAAATTCAGTACTAAATTCCGAAACAGATTAAACATGACAAGAGCAAACCCTAGCATTCAAATCTCTAACATACTAGAAAGCATCAAGCACCACACCATGATCTCAGAAAATATGATGAAAGAACAGACCGGATCACAGTGTACGTACCGAACTGGCTCAGCTGTGACGACGAGCGGTGCTGATGGGATGACGACGGTGTTGCGGACGGAGCGCAGCAGGCGACGACGAAGGCGACGGGCTCCTGCAGCGCCTGACTTGGACGGAAGACGAGCCGTGACGAAGTACTTTGAGCAGTCGCGCAGAGCGCTTCCCAAAAACCTTATTCGCCCTCTCCCGGTGCAGGATCACAAGGACGAGCGGTTCCGGAGACCTGCTCTCCCGTTCGCTGGTGCACGTCGGCGCTCGGGATGGAGTAGACTACGATGGCGGCGCAGTAGCAAGAAGAAGCAAAACCCTAACTCGTTTAGACCTTCTTAGGAATTCCCAAACCTAGGGGCTCCCCGTATAGAAGTCTATGGTGCGTCTTTTCCATGAGGGAGATGGTCCGTATATATGGGGAGGAAACCCCCTCCCCCCACACCCTCTTCCATTAGCAATACGGGACTAACAGATGGTGTATTCCCTCAAGTGCTAATGGGCCGTTGAGATTTATTAAGAATTATTTATATGGGCCAGGCCCATACATCTAACAATCCCCCACCAGATCTCAAATGCCCATCAACGATTTTGCTTGTTTCTCACTACTGTTTATATACCAGTGTTTTAGCGAGGACTTTTAAGTTGAACTCTTGCCTAGAGCTTTAAGCTACATTCATTCACAACTTGAACAATGGATTAAGCCTTGAATTATAAATTTTGTGCGGACAAGTTTCACTCAAAGTCGAACCAGTACTTGGCTGCTAGTAGCCTACCCCGCGGGTGGAGCATATACGTCGTACTCCTTGGTCTCTTCCTGAGCTTGCTAGAGATCACCCAAATCTCATAGACTGCGACGTTCTACAGTTGGACTCATATAGGTGTGTTCTTTTAAGATTGCTCTGTAGGACAGCATCTTCGCTTAATCAAGCCACGATAAACACATTAAAGCATAAAGCTATACTGCCTTACAGCATTTGAGAGTATTGCATCTTCACTTAGAGAGGTTTCAGAAAGGATTACTCTCTTCAGTCAACCGATAGCTTGTTCTTCCCAAATTCTAATTCACGGGATCTCCGATCACATAGGTTGGGTTACCACTACGGCAACTTAAACGGGTCTCATAACCATCTCCCTTGATGCACTTTCTATCACATTACGTGATAGCCCTTTGGTAAAGGGATCTGCCAGGTTTTTGTCTGTTTGAATATAAGTCACACTTATCACTCCGGAGTTTCTCAACTTCCTGACAGATTTCAATCGTCTCTTAACATGTCTTGATGACTTCGCATTATCCTTAGCACTGTTCACTTTGACTATCACTGTTTGATTGTCACAGTTCATAAGGATAGCTGGTATTGGTTTGTCAAGAGATCACGTAGCCACTCTGCTTCAACAGTGGCTGTATCTAAAGCAGTAAGTTCTGACTCCATGGTTGACCTCGTCAAAATGGTCTGTCTACAAGACCTCCAACATATTGCACCACCTACAAGGGTAAACACATACCCACTCGTGGCATAGATGTCATCGGCATCTGAAATCCAGTTCGAGTCACTATATCCCTCAAGCACAGCCGGGTGCCCGGAATAGTGAATCCCATAACTCATAGTCCCAACTAAGCAGCGCATAACCCTTTCAAGTGCATGCCAATGATCAGAACCCGGGTTTGACATGAACCTACTCAACTTGCTCACAGCATAGGATATATCAAGTCTCGTTGCGCTAGCTAGGTACATGAGTGAACCGATTATCTGAGAATATCTCAATTGGTCTCTAGCAATTTTCTTGTTCTTTCTGAGCATCACGCTGGGATCATAAGGTGTTGAAGAAGGCTTGCTGTCTGCATAGCCAAAGCAGCTCAAGACCTTCTCCACATAGTGGGATTGCGACAGAGTAATCCCATTCTCATTCTTAATTAGCTTGATGTTCAGAATTATATCAGCTTCTCCCAGATCTTTCATATCAAAGCTCTTTGATAGAAAAGACTTGACTTCATTGATCACATCAATGTTTGTGCCAATGATCAGTATCTCGTCCACATACAAGCATAATATAACTCCTTCACCCCCACCATGGCGATAGTACACACATCTATCTGCCTCGTTAATGACAAAGCCCGCAGAAGTTAAAGTTCTGTCAAACTTCTCATGCCATTGCTTAGGTGCTTGCTTTAGGCCATCAAAGATTTTCAACAACTTACACACCTTGTTCTCTTGACCCTTCACTACAAAACCATCAGGCTGATCCATATAGATCTCCTCATCCAAATCTCCACTTAGAAAGTTGTCTTTACATCCATCTAATGGATGATCAGACCATATGAGGCTACCAGCGAAAGTACTGCTCGAATAGAAGTCAATCTAGCAACCGGTGAGTAAGTGTCAAAGAAGTCTTCTCCTTCTTTTTGTGTATAACCTTTGGCCACAAGCCGAGCCTTGTACTTGTCAATAGTACCATCAGGTTTAAGTTTCTTCTTGAACACCCATTTACAACCCACTAGTTTGCATCCATAGGGCCGATCAGTTAGCTCCCATGTTCCATTAGAAAGAATCGAGTCCATCTCACTCTGGACAGCTTCTTTCCAATCATCTGCATCTGGAGATGCAGATGCCTCAACAATGGACGTGGAAGTATTGTCCACAAGGTACACAATGAAATCATAACCAAAGGATTTTTTTCAACCCTCTGTCTCTTGCTCCTTCTAGGAGCTTCATTGTCATCCTTCTCTAGGACGTTCTCAGGCAAATGCTCATACTCATCGGGTTGTTCAGAAGACTCAACAAGTGCAATAGGTTCAGGAATTATCTCAGTAGAAAATCTAGATTTGTTATGCATTTCTTTCAAAAGAAATATGTTCTCAAAAAATGTTGCATCACGAGATTCCATAATAGTATCAACATGCATATCAGATACCTCAGATTTAACCACTAAAAATCTATAAGCAATGCTCCTCTGAGCATATCCTAGAAAGACACAATCCACTGTCTTAGGTCCCAACTTGCGCTTCTTTGAAATAGGTATATTGACTTTCGCCAAACACCCCCATGTGCGCAAATAAGAAAGTGATGGTTTTCTCCCGATCCACATCTCATATGGAGTTTGATCTTTATTCTTGTTTGGAACTCTATTCAGGACATGACATTAAGTCAATAAAGCCTCCCCCCACCATGCCTTAGACAAACCAGCAGTGTGTAACATGGAGTTAACCAAGTTAGTCAGCGTGCGGTTCTTCCTCTCGGCAATCCCGTTTGACTCGGGCGAATAGGAAGGCATCCTCTCATGAATAATGCCATGTTCCTCACAGAACTCGTCAAATATTTTAGGAAAATATTCACCACCACGATCAGACCGTAGACGCTTGATCTTTCTCTCTAGTTGATTCTCAACTTCAGCCTTATAAATTTTAAAGTAGTCTAACGCTTCATCTTTAGTTTGCAACAAATAAACATAGAAAAATCTAGTCGCATCATCAATCAATGTCATGAAATATCTTTTTCCACCTTTTGTCAACACACCATTCATCTCGCACAAATCTGAATGTATGAGTTCTAGAGGTGCCATGTGTGACAACCCGGATTTTCAAAATCGAGAATCCGAATCTCTGTACCCTTGTGATAGTCCCTGGATCAGTAGCTATCACGTACAGAACTCATCTCAGCATAATATCATATCCATATAATGAACTTAGATTACATAGAAGAGATTTACATCCATACCCTTATGGAAATACGAGTAAAGTACAAGCCCGTCGGGCTAAGCGACAAGCGGAAATCCTGCGTAGCGGTAGCTAGGCTTCAAGTCTTCATCTTCGATCAACACCATAGGCAACTCGAGCGAAGCACACAACCCTGTTTCCACGCGTCCAAACCTGCATGCTCACAAACTATCCCCAAGGAATGGGATAGGTTCACGTCACCATCTGTATGCAAGCTTTAAGTGGTCTAACATCTAAAGGTAAAAGAGAAATTCAAGGAAAGGTTGGGGTTTCCTATGCAATAATAGCAATAATAATCAAGGTATCATCTCCACAAACCATCCCAAATCCCACCTCACATCACATCACCTTCTTCACACTCGTCTAAGTCGATGCGAGAGCTCCCTCCCCTCGCACCTCACCAACCACGACCGGATCCTGAAAGGAAAGGGAGCAAACTTTCCTTCTCCCCGTCCGTAGCTGCGAACCTTAATCACTCTCAAATCTGGCTAATAAAGGGGGAGGTAGAAGATCCCAAATATGAGAGGTAACAGGGAAAATGGGCAATGTCCATACCGAGGACGCGGCTATACGTATAGATTCTAGACTCTGCAGAGCTTGTACAACTGGACCCACTCGGGCTGCAGACGGTGATCAACCGCCTTGAGACACAACCCACAGCACAGACCCTAACCGCAACGATGCCCGCCTGCCCTTCCTGTCTCGATCCATCGGCTCGCAATCCAATGCTTCGGAAGCTGTGTCGAACTCTCCCTCGTAGGGCCAGACGGGGACATAGTCCTTCGGGGAAACGGTCTCTCCCGTTCCCGTACACCATCCACCTGATCTTCTCGCAGTGCAGGCATCGCGCTAGATAGGAAGGCTGGAACTCGTTCATATGGGTAAGCGGTAAGTACATGGGGCCCAAATAAAGTTACCCCACTCGGTTTCAGACCGGGGTGAGCGTCATCGTCCCAAAGGCGTATCCTCCGAAGAAGAACGCAAGTCGCAGTACCCATCATAGGTACCACCGCCAACTCCTATGCTCCTATCCATCCATGTACCCGCCACAAGTACGGTGTGGGACCCCCTCGAGAGCAGGGGCCTCCCGGCACCTCGGTCAAAGACCGAGTTGTTAAAATATGCTCACCCCCGCCAAGTTTCCCAAAAACACCTTCTCCTGTCGGTTTTTATCTCCACACATGCCAAGAATTCTAATCCACAATACATCCCATACACATGCAAGCAGCAGCATAGCAATCATATATATACTAGTAGGTAAACAAGGAATCAGGATATATAAATAGGCTATGCATGGCTCAATCATCATCATCATCATATAAGCAAAGCGCTAGCATTCTACTCAGCAATGCCTAATAGGTCAAAGAGTCAAGATGGGCGTGAACCTGGAGCATGGTCCTTTGTCTCTTCACTTCAGCGTAGTCGAAGTAGTCTGTGGGGGATATAGTACCCGGGTGCCTCACAAGCAAGCCTGGCAGCCCACCAAAAGGGGGCGGCCCACCTCATCGTTCTGGACCTGAAGACGTGCGGGACAAGTCGGCGCACGGAGGAAGGATCTGGAAGGAGAAGTCCTAGTTGGAATAGGAATTATTGTAAAGAAGGAAAGGATTCTTAGAGATAGGATCGGATACAAACCGACTTGTAACCCTGCCCCCCGATATATAAGGCGGGCAGGGACCCCCTCAAAAACAACTCGACAATCTGAACACATCTCAGAACTAGACACCACATCTCAACAAGCAATACAACACCCCAAAACAGGACGTAGGGTATTACGTCGAGTCGACGGCCCGAACCTGTATAAACCCTTGTGTCTGTCCATCCTAACCATCTTGCTTCCGATCTTTGCGATCTTCCCTACATTACAAATCACTTCCGTGGGCTACCCCGTGGAAGACTGCCGGAGATAATATCACCGACAGTGGCGCGCCAGGTAGGGGATATCGCCGAGATCAATCTGGTAAGCTCGATGGATCGCGTCAAGATCTTGGACAGCTGCAACCTCCCGGACGTCGACGAAGTCGAGATCCAGTTCGGGGACGTCATCACCACCACCGTCTTGGATACCCAGGCGGCAGGAGCTACGGTCGCCACGGAGGTTTCCTCTCTGGCGCCGACTTCGGCCATCACGGCCCAATCCGGTCCAATCGCCTCTGATCGTGCCGGATCTACCCCGCTGAGTCCTTCGCAGAACGCGAAGACAAACCAGTCGGGAACAGATCTACCATCACTCGGTTCCGATCCGATTCCTGAGAGTCGCGTCGCCGAATCATCGCAGAGCGTAAACGCTCAACCTACACGCGTCCAGAGCCCTGAGGTCATTGCTGTTCAGACCCCTGGCTTTTGCGCGCTCGCCCGGAAGCAAAAGATGAAGGACATCGTCCAGTCGGATGATTACTTCTCTGGGAGCGATTCCTACGGACTAGATCTACTGGGACCATCAATCCTAGACGATCTGCCGGAAGGATACACGGTGTCCGATGCCTCTACAGAGCCGGAATTACTAGGATCACTCGGAGAATTGACTCCGAGTAGTTTGGAGCGTTACACGCCCACATCCGACTTCTCCGAGTCCGAGGAAGACTACCTCGCGCAGGAAGGAGTCGGATCATATTGTTACATGGTGGCGCCAGCAACGCCAACTAATCCTGTCTCTGAAGATGAGGTCACTCCTGCTGAGGAGACGACCGAAGCCAGGAACCAGCGTCGAGGACGCAATGCCAGTCGGGCGACTCGCAGAGCCGCACGACCACACGGAGCCGCCGCGTCAGGATCTGGTACTGCTCGACTCCAGGAGCCTCGCTCTGAAGATCATCGTCGCCAACGGGATCAACACGAACGGAGGAGCGCCCGGAACTTGATGCGCGACGGCACGTTCGAGTTCAACGGACACGAGGTCTACGAGACACCGGTCCAGAACCTCGTTACTATCAACGAGGAAATCAATCGGCTACCACCTAACACTCCGGGCCTGGAAAAGGTAAGGGCTCTCGTGCAGGCCGCCTCCGTCCAGGTTCACCAGATGCAAGGCAGAACGACCACCGACGCTCCTGAACCCGGTTCATCTCGACACCGGGCCGGCGGCGGATCGGGTCGCGATGAAGACCTCCGCACCACGATCAACAGAGATCGAGATGCAAGGGACATCATCACCAATAGCGCCGAAGAGCGCCATCGCGAAGAACTCCGACGGCGCCAAGAGTATGATCGGGATCATGGAAATCCCCGTCATAACCCCAACAGAAGCGGTTACTCGACAGAGTCAGACTACTCTGACCTCTCCGGTAGCCCAAGGCGCGGCAACAATGGCGGTCGACGACGAGTGCTTCCGCCACCCAGGCGACCGACTCCACCAAGAGATCGAACTTCACCGCGCAACAGAACCTACCGGCAGGACCGAACTCCACCCAGGACTCGGAACTATCGGAGGACCCGTTCCCCACCCAGGGACCGGGATCGCAGGAGGGACAGCACACCCCCAAGAGCGGTTGACGGATCGGGTCCGAGCGATTCCCGCCCTAGAGGTCGGATCGGCGGATTCCAGTCGTTCACCGAGCGCTTGAGAAGCGTGACGTGGCCCAGAGGCTTCAAGCTGTCGGACATCGACAAGTACGACGGGAAATCTGACCCATCTCAATGGCTTCAGATCTACTACACCGCCGTACAAGCAGCCGGCGGCGACGAGGACGTGATGGCGAACTATCTTCCCATCATGCTCACCAAGGACTGCCGCAATTGGCTGGCAGGACTCCCGCAGGACGCCATTGACAACTGGGAGCAGCTTACCGAACTCTTCATCGGTAACTATCTCGGTACCTGGGAAAGGCCCGGGAGCAAGCGGCTCCTCGGTCAGATCAGGCAGCGCAAGAACGAGACTCTGCACGACTTCGTCCGCAGGTTCTCGGAAAAGCGCAACTCCATCACGGACGTCACGGATCAGGAGGTGATGTCAGCTTTCCAGCGTGGCATCTCCGATGGAAGACTGATCCATAAGTGGACTCGGAAGCCACCCGCGACTGTCAATGACATGTTCCGGGTCGCTAGCACGTGGGCGGACGCCGAGATCGCGGAAAGAGAACAACTCAGCGAGATTAGAAGTCGCTGGGAAGAAGAGAACAAGACGACTCGCAAACGCGACCGCCGCGACGACGAAGAACGACACGACGATCATCGACGCAATGACAGCCAACCTCGCAAGAAGAAGAGCGAGGGAGACATGGTCGCTGCCCTGGACCGGTCCAGAGGCCGGGTAACTCCAGAGGACTTCCAGCGCATGCTCGATGAGCAATGCCCAGTACCACAAACACAAGCACTCGGCGCGAGAGTGCTACGGGCTCAAGCGAGCCTTCACCGGGGGCAACAGAGGCCCCCCATACAGAAAGAGGAACGATGGTTCCCCGCGAGACGACAGGCGAAACGACGAGCCTGATAATGACTTTCAGGAAGCCGACCGAGTGGTCCGCATGATTTACGGCGGACCAGAGTTCGAGTCGAAGCGCCAGCAGAAGCTCACCCATCGCCAGGTCATGCACGCGAGGGAGCCACCGGTACCTGAGTACCTCAAGTGGTCGGAAGTTCCGATCACATTCACCCGGGAGGATCATCCAAACTTCATACCGAAGCCCGGGTCCCACGCCTTGGTGGTAGCCCCGACAATCCGCAACGTTCGGCTCACCAAGGTACTAGTCGACGGTGGCAGTGGTCTGAACATCCTCTTTGCTAACACATTGAAGGAGCTCGGCCTGACTACTCTCGATCTGAGTCCCCCCCAATCCGCGTTCTACGGTCTGATACCGGGAGAGGGGGCAGAACCACTCGGGCACATCACGCTGCCCGTCACTTTTGGAGACCGGAATAATTACCGGACCGAGCATATGCAGTTCACGGTGGCGAACTTTGAAACTGCATACCACGCCATCCTTGGGAGGCCGGCACTCGCCAAGTTCATGGCGATTCCTCACTACGTCTACTTGCAGGTCAAGATGCCAGGACCGAAAGGCGTAATCACCGTCTTGGGAGACGTCCGAGTCGCATACACGTGCGAGCAGGAAACTCTCAACGCGGCAGCCGCCCTGGACATGTCCAAGCGCATGGAACAAGTACTGGCTGCATCACAGGAGGTGGACAAGGACGCTCTAGAGATCCCCACCAAGAAGCCAGCGAGAGAAGCCATCGCGCCAAGCAAGGAGACGGAGCTGAAGAGGATCTCTTTGGACCTGGACGACCCAAAGAAGACGGCCATCATCGGGGCAGAGTTGGACCCCAAATAGGAAGAAGTGCTCGTCAAATTCCTAAGGGAAAACGCCGACATATTCGCGTGGAAACCATCCGATATGCCAGGTGTCCCAAGGGAACTTGCCGAGCACTCCTTGAAGGTCAATCCGACTGCCAAACCGATCAAGCAAAGGCTTCGTCGATTCGCGCAGGACCGCAAGGAGGCAATTAGGGCAGAAATTACAAAGCTGTTAGCAGCCGGATTCATTCAGGAGGTGTTCCACCCCGACTGGTTAGCTAATCCAGTTCTTGTAAGAAAAAAGAATAATAATGATTGGAGAATGTGTGTTGATTATACAGATCTCAACAAAGCTTGCCCTAAAGACCCCTTCGTTCCCCCCCCGCATCGATCAAGTCGTTGACTCCACGGCAGGTTCCGCCCTGCTCTGCTTTCTCGATTGTTACTCAGGATATCACCAGATAGGCCTGAAGCTGGAAGACCAGATAAAGACCGCGTTCATCACGCCGTTCGGTGCCTTTTGTTACAACACAATGGCCTTCGGTCTGAAAAACGCAGGTGCAACCTATCAAAGGACAATTCAAGCATGTCTGGATCAATTGATCCCAGACATAGTAGAAGCTTACATCGACGACATCGTGGTCAAGATCATGAACCCTGAGGACATGATAGGGAATCTGACAAAGGTCTTCGAACGCCTACGCGTATTCCGGTGGAAGCTCAACCCGGAAAAGTGTGTCTTCGGAGTACCCTCAGGTAAACTACTCGGCTTCATGGTCAGCAACCGCGGGATCGAGGCAAATCGCGAGAAGATCACGGCCATCACCAAGATGCTACCACCAACCTGTCAAAAGGATGTGCAGAAGCTTACTGGATGCATGGCAGCGCTCGGTCGTTTTATATCACGACTCGGCGTTCGTGGATTGCCGTTTTTCAAACTGCTCAAGAAGCAGGACAAGTTCGTGTGGGATGAAGAGGCGAAGCGATCTTTTCAGGAACTCAAAGATTACCTGCAGAATCCTCCCATCCTCGTCCCACCTCAACCAAGAGAACAGCTCTACCTCTACATCTCTGCTACTCCCCGAGTGGTCAGCACGGTACTAGTGGTCGAGCGTCCTGAAGAAGGACACGCATATGGAGTTCAGCGACCAGTCTACTTCATCAGCGAGGTTCTGACCATATCTAAGGTACGCTACCCCCATGTGCAGAAATTATTATATGGAGTTCTTATCTCAGCAAGAAAGCTGAAACACTACTTTGAGGCCCATCCAATCTCGGTGGTGAGCGAAAATCCGTTAGGGGAAATTCTCCATAACCGAGATGCCAGCGGCCGAATCGTCAAGTGGTCAATAGAATTGGCTGCTCATCACATAAACTTTGTTCCACGTACTGCTATCAAGTCTCAGGTCTTGGCCGACTTCGTAGCAGACTGGACAGAAAACCAAGCTCCGGCTGACGACGAAATAGTTGAGTACTGGGAGATGTACTTTGATGGCTCCCTCCAGATAAAAGGAGGCGGCGCAGGCGTAATCCTGATTTCCCCAAATGGACAGGAACTAAAATACGTCCTTCAAATCATGTTTCCAGTATCCAACAACGCAGCTGAGTATGAAGCAGCCCTGCACGGTCTCCGCATCGCAGTATCTCTGGGTATCAAACGCCTGATGGTACGCGGGGACTCTGCCCTGGTCATAAACCAGGTAAACAAGGACTGGTCCAGGACCAACGAAAAGATGGACGCATACTGCGAGGAAATTAGGAAGCTGGAAGGGAAATTCTATGGCTTGGAGTTCCATCACGTGGTGCGCGACCATAACAAGGCAGCAGATGAGCTCGCTAAGATGGGGTCCACCCGTGAAGGCGTCCCACCCGGAGTTTTCATACAAGATCTTATCAAACCATCTATCAAGATAAACCCGGATGGCACTGTCGCGGAGCAACAAGTCGGAGAATCCCCGGAGTCAGCCACATTAGTGGTAGACGAAGCACTAGATTGGAGGACACAGATCATCGATTATCTGGATAGCGGAATATTACCCGCAGAGGTCGCAGAAGATAAAGATCTAAACTCGCTCCACGAACAAATCGTGCGGCGCAGCAAAAACTACGTCATCATCGGAGACAAGCTGTATCGTCGATCTGGAGCTTCCCAAATCCTACAAAAGTGCGTGAGTCGCACTGAGGGTATAGAACTCTTGACCGACATACACAAAGGAATTTGTGGAAATCACGCCGGAGCTAGAACCATTGTTGGTAAAGCTTTTCGGTCTGGTTTCTACTGGCCGACTGCTGTAGCAGACTCAGAGAACATCGTGCGGCACTGCAAAGGGTGTCAGTATTTTGCAAGGCAAATACACGCACCTGCACAACAGCTGCAAACTATACCAGCGTCCTGGCCCTTCGCTTGTTGGTGCTTGGATATGATCGGTCCATTTAAGAAGGCTCCTGGTGGTTTTGACCATGTCCTTGTAGCTATCGACAAGTTTACCAAGTGGATTGAGGTAAAACCAGTCAGAAAGCACACGGCAGCCAAGACCATCGAGTTCTTCACCGACATCACCCACCGCTTCGGAGTCCCAAATCGTATCATCACAGATAATGGTACGAACTTCGTAGCGCAGGAGTTTAAAGATTGGTGCAGCGATCGGAGCATCAAGCTATGTCCCGCTTCCGTCGCACACCCAAGGGCCAATGGCCAAGTCGAAAGAGCCAATGGCGAAATAATCAAAGCGCTCAGGGCCCGGATATTCAAGCAGCTGAAGCAACATGACGGACGATGGATCAAGGAGTTGCCGGCTGTAGTCTGGGGGCTGCGCACACAACCGAGTCGTGCCACGAAGCAAACTCCGTTCTTTCTGGTTTACGGCTCGGAAGCTATCCTACCAACGGACCTCACATACGGCTCCCCCCGAGTGGAGTTCTATGATGAATACGACGCGCAAGTGGCGCGCATTGAAGACCTCGACAGCATCGAGGAGAAGAGATTGGCTGCCCAGATCCAAGCCGCGCGTTACGCTCAGGTCCTGCGACGCTATCACGATCGATCAGTTAAGCAGAGGTCCTTTGAAGCAGGCGATTTGGTTCTGAGAAGAAAGCAAGACACCAAGGGCGCGCACAAGCTTGCGTCCCCCTGGGAAGGTCCATATATTATCAAGTCAGTCAGTCGCCCAGGCTCATATCGACTCATGACCGAAGACGGCGTAGACATCCCAAATCCATGGAACATCGAGCACTTGCAACGCTTCTACGCCTGAATCAGTTATGTATTTGTCTTTTTTATTTTTAGATTTATTTGATCCGAGTGATTTTCGAGGGTAGTCACCCCCAGTTACGACTCGGATTGTTCACAATGAGTTATCAATAAAGTTGATTTCATCTTTCATCTATTTCTACTACTCGCATTTCCTCTTTCGCGTCACGCACATAAAGTATGAGGGGAATAAACCTTAAATCGAGAGGGAAAGTACTCGCCAAGTCAAAGCTCTAAACGTACGACAAAGACTCTGCGGCATGAGACTGAGACCAACGAGGCTAATCTACTCCGTAACAGGTCAACCACTCAGAAATTAAGGCTAGCGCAGAAAGAAAGGGAGTTGTAGACCAACTAAAAACTTATATACAGAAGTGATAATTCAAACATTGTTCAAAAACAGTACTGGTTCGACCACATACTACAAATATTTTGTTTACACTGCAGGGTCGCCAGCACCAGACAGGGCCGCTTCATCCGAGTCATCAACAACGTCCTTGGACAGGGCATTGGCGATGGGCTCGACTTCATGGAGCAGTCTGCCCACATCGTCTTCAGAGGTACCGGCAGCATACCCGCGGCCGAGTGGCTCCAGGTCTGACGCCGGGAACAGCGACTTGAGCACTGCCAGGACATGGCCACAGCTAGCTTGGCTGATGGAGCAGAGCTGTCGCCGGAAGTAGCGTGGGAGCGCCCGAACGCGGTCGAGGATGGAAGCTGAAGACGATGACGCCTCCGGCTCGATCTCCTCAGCCACCACTCGGATAGCATCCTCCAGCGCTGTCTTCTCAGCGCGCAGCGCCTCAGCCTCGCCTTGCAGCCGGGCCACCTTGGCAGTGAGCTCTGCGAATTGGGACATAGTCCGATATCGATAATCTAAAGAAGGTTAGATCTGAATAAATTTTCATGTCTGACAGAAAAACAAATAAGGAAGAACATACCTCTGAGCTCGTGCACGGCCTGGGCTTCGTTGAGCTTAGCCTGCTCTACCTCCCCGCATAAATCGCGGGTGGTACGCTGGGCTTCCTCCAACTCAGCCTGTCGCTCGACTGCATCAGCCTCGAGCTCAGCCACTCGGGCCACCAAGGAGTCGGCCTTAGCAACTGCAGAAGTTAATTCTTGAATAACCAAGGCTTTAGCCTCAGCATCAGCAGCTAAGTCCTGCAAAAACAAGTCAGAAGACAATATGAATCAATATACCAATGGTATTTGATATCAACAAGATAAGAAGTTCGGGAAGTACCTTGGCTATGTGGCCCATGCGACGATGAAGGGACAGAAACTCCTCCAGAGGAGTCAGGGGAGCACCACCACTCAGGACGCCGACCGCCGCAGAAGCTATCTCGACCGTCGCAGTCTGGGGCTCCTCCACTGCTGCAGTCGGTTCAACTGCAGGAGCATGCTGGGGGCTGCCCTGAGGAACTGGCGGAGGAGTCGGCGACGCTGGTACAGGACTCGGCGGTGGCGGGGTTGGCTCCCGCTGCGACTCGGGTAGCGGACCCACAGGCTGATCGCTGAGAAGATCAGCCGAGTGGATCGGCACCTCTGGAGTTTGGATTGTTGGGGCTGCGGTCTCAATCGCCGACTGAGGCGGAGGACCCGAGAAGGGGACCTCAGACGGCGTGCTACAACATAAAGCATTTATGGATCACTAACAAAAAGCATAAAGGAAATCAAGAGAAGACAAGAATACTTACAGAGTAGAAATGCGCATTCTCAGGCGCTTTCCTTTCCGAGTAGGGGAAGGGAGGTCCCTCGGACTTGCAGCACTCAGAGGCATTACTGCAAGGGGAGACTGCTCCGAGCTCGTGATTGGCGGCTGGAGAGACGACTCGGCGATGCCAGCTTCATCCTTCTCCGAGTCAGACGACTCAGATATAAGGAGTTGTCGGCGGCTGGGCGCATCCCTGAACACGATCCCTGTGGAGATCTTCCGCTTCTTCAGAGCAGGAGCAGCCTTCCCACCACTCGGAGATTGCACATCGGGGGAAGGAGAGGATGACAGAGTGATATCCGAGTCGCGCAGATCACTCTCACTTTCCCCGACTGCTTCTTCAGATCCAACGGCCCTGCGTCGACGAGGCTGATCCACTCCCTTTGGCATTTCAGGCAAAGGAGGGAGGATACAAAGGCAACTCGACCCTGCAAAATTGGGTTCAGTTCTGAGATTACACCCAATGGGTGGAATTGAAATAAAAACAAGAACAGACTGACTAAATACCTCAGGGCGTGGATTTCCCAAGTTGAACGCCGGAGGACAGTCAGTAGTCCTCAGGGACGTTCCAGGTGCGAAGAATTTGCCAAGCCGAGCGGCGGCTTGGACTTTGTCGACGCGCTCGGGGGCTTCGCGCGTGTTGTCCCCCTCGGCGTAATATTCATACGCCGGGTGAGCCCGCTGCTTGAGCGGCTGAACCCGGCGCAGAACAAAATTGGCTGCCACACCGACGGCAGACAGCCCATTGTCCTTCAACTGGGAAATAAGACCCAGGAGCTCCCGAACCTGGTCCATTTCACTCTCCTTGGGAAGAGCGGTCCAGGATTGGGAGGGGACAGGACGAGAATCAATTTCTGGTGAGATGGCAGGCGAGTGGTTTCCTACGTAAAACCACTCGGACTGCCACCCCTTATTGAAGGTAAGGAAAGGGATGTCAAAATACTCCCGAGTTCGACCCTCGCGGAGTTGGAGTCCGGCGCCCCCGACTACTTGTGGGCAGTCGGTTCGGGGATAAGGCTTAAGGAGAAAAAGATGAATGAAAAGATTGAAGTGAGGCTCTATCCCAAGATAGGCCTCACAGAGGTTGATGAAGATGGCGATGTGGAGGATAGAGTTGGGATTCAATGCGCAGAGGCAGATCCCATAGTAATGCAGCAGCCCGCGGAGGAAAGAATGCGCGGGCACGCCGAAACCACGGAGAAAGAAAGATTCAAACACCACCAAATCAGAGGAGTTTGGGGTGGGGAAAGACTCACCGGCGGCGGCGCGCCACTCGGCGGTTTGCTGGTCGGGGAGGACGCCATCCATGACGTGCTGCTCGAGGCGCTTGGTGGAGGTGATGGACTCCCTCCACTCGGCGGCGCGATCCACAGCGACCTCGGCGGTGGCCTTGCCCTTGGACGGCCGGGCCCTTGCTGGAGACTTCTCCTTCCGCTTCGAGGACTTCCTTCCTCTTGGGCGCCATGGCAGCGAGCGGTGCTGGAGAGCGAGGAAGAAGGGTGCGGGAGCAGATCTAGGGTTTTGCTCTGGCGCAAAGGGAACTGGAGCGTCGGGGAAGGCAAATGGCAAGTAAAGGAAGAAGAATGCGGCGGGGAATGGCTTATAAAGGAAGGAACCGTTCCTCCCGCGCGCGGCGCGGCGCTTGTCTCGGGAACTCAACCGACGCAGGCACGTCCCGTCGCTTTGAATTCAAAGATGCGGTAGGGAATCGCGATATTTCGCGATATCTCGACTTCCGTAAGGCGACCGTTAGGGACGCAACGGACTTTTAGGAATAATGGGCCTAATGGGCTGAAATATAGCACGACCTTTCGGTTCTGTTACGATAATAAATCTGTGGGTTCCTGAGCTAGGGTTCAGGGGCAGAAACCACTCGGTCGTGAGGCTAAAATTAGTCGACGACCAGACTCGATTTTGCAATTAATATTGCGACCTCGCAACTGATTTTTTACGTAAGGCATGCGATACTATCGCTAAATTGACTCAGAAATTTGGGTCAAATGCTGACAAGTATAAGTCTTGTGAGAAGATGGCTTACCATATGGTCAAGCTGAGTCGTGGGACACGACTCGGAAGTCATGCCGAGTTCAAAGAACTTGAGGACAAAATCCTTATAAAGGGGAAATAAAAAAGCCCTTGAAGGAAAAGATTATTTAAAATCCATGTCCAGAGGCATGGGGGCTGAAAAATCAGTCGGAATTCATGACTTTCAGAGTCTTGACACGATCATGCTGAGTCGTAACAAGACTCGGGGGCAACACCCAATGGGTGCACCTGGAGGTGCACACCATTGATGGATCAAGTTCAAAAAGAGATTCATAATATTTATTTTTGACCCTCGACCAGAATATTCTATTCTACTCAAGGCTCGGGGGCTACACCCAATGGGTGCACCTGGAGGTGCACACCATTGAAGATCAAGACACAGATGTGTAGAAAATCGAAGACCTTTGGCCAAATTCATACTAAAATTGCCCAAAGCCCGGGGGCTAAGTGTATTCACTTCGCTGTCGCGTCGTGAAAAAGAGCACTCCTTCCCCTCACTTTGACTGAAATTGAAGAATTGTTTTCAGGAACGTCTGAGAAACCACTCGGATCTTCCTTGAAACCACTCGGATCTTCTTCGAAACCACTCGGATGAGATCTTAGACAACTTGGAGCACTCGAATCATGCAAGAAAAGACGGAACAATTACAGCCAACGATCGGTCAAGAAGTGCTCGGGGGCTACTGTGGGGGATATAGTACCCGGGTGCCTCACAAGCAAGCCTGGCAGCCCACCAAAAGGGGGCGGCCCACCTCATCGTTCTGGACCTGAAGACGTGCGGGACAAGTCGGCGCACGGAGGAAGGATCTGGAAGGAGAAGTCCTAGTTGGAATAGGAATTATTGTAAAGAAGGAAAGGATTTTTAGAGATAGGATCGGATACAAACCGACTTGTAACCCTGCCCCCCGATATATAAGGCGGGCAGGGACCCCCTCAAAAACAACTCGACACATCTGAACACATCTCAGAACTAGACACCACATCTCAACAAGCAATACAACACCCCAAAACAGGACGTAGGGTATTACGTCGAGTCGACGGCCCGAACCTGTATAAACCCTTGTGTCTGTCCACCCTAACCATCTTGCTTCCGATCTTTGCGATCTTCCCTACATTACAAATCACTTCCGTGGGCTACCCCGTGGAAGACTGCCGGAGATAATATCACCGACATAGTCGAAGTAGTCCGGGTCCTCCGGGGATCCTATTATACGGATACATAAATAAATAACGACCGCTACTAGCAATGAACTCCAAATAAGATCTAATAGAGATCCAAATAATAGCAAACACTATTCTATCGTGTTCGTCAAGATTTTAGAAAAATACTGAAACTAGTTTCATATTTTTCTGAGCTACGGTTGATTTATTATGATTTTCCGAAGTTCAAATCCATTTTCGAGATTTGTAAATCATTCCGGAAAAAGGAATAAAAGTTAGACACAAGTTAGCAGCTCAGAGGTGTCAGTCATCGGCTCGGGGTTAAACTGCGAGTCGAGCAGGCAGAGGCAACGGTCTGGGGGTTGATGACATCATCACAGGCTCTGGTGATGTCATCGTTGACTCGGTCAAAGTTGACTAAGTCAACGGTCAGAGGGTCACGACCTTGGTCAACGGGTAAAACTAGGGTCAGCGGGGCAAGACTGGCGGGTTAAAGGCTATTGGGTCCCACATGTCAACATGCAGGCCCCATCGGTCAGGTGGGTCCGGGCAATCAGCCAGTGGGTCCCACAAGTGGAGCCACTGTCTGACGGGTCACTAACAAGTTGGCTACGTGGCGGTCGCGTGACTAAGACGCGGGCGCCACTTGGCTAGGTCGGGAATGACGGGCTCGATTTTTGGAACCTAACGCAACTGGCCTCGCGTCGATCGGAGCTAAGACGGAAAAGATATGGATTTTCCAAGGTTTAACCCTTTATAGATATCAAGAAAAAGAATTTATTAAAGAATAAACTCTTTCCTTAAAACTACAGGGGGTTCCCTGCAAGATTGCCAAGGTGGAAGGGCTTGGTTGCGAATATGGAAAAGGTTAGGAGCCTTGCTGCAAAAGAACCGAAGGTTTAAAAGGTGAAAGGGGCAGCCAGGGACCTTTCTGCAAAAAGAAAGAAGTAGAAGGACCTATTTGTAAAAGTCCATGAACATGTTTGTAATTTCATAAAAGTTCAGGGGCCTAACTGCAAAAGTGCAGTTGGACCGGCCTGTGCTGACGTCATCATGGGCCCGGATGACGTCAGCGTTGACCGGTCAACTTTGACCAGGTCAACGGTTGTGACACCCGGTTTTCCACAGAAACCCAAATGCTGCCATATGTGTGCCCAGGAAGTCCACACAACACATATAGCTTACAAATATGGTATTACAGAGAACACAATGCTCGAATAAAACAAATTACATCAGAGTTTACAGAATTTACACAGCGGAAGTCTATCTTATTGAATATTAACTTCTAGTCGAGCCTCAAGTCCACAGGGACACCGACTGGTTGACCACAGCTCAGATGTGCGAAAGGTCTTCTGATAAATCTTCAGCCACCGCCTCACATGATGCTCCATCTGATTACCCATCCGGGGTTTTGTTGATTGAAAGCAAGTGTAAGTATTCCCTCATACTTAGCAAGTATAACACGGAGGTATGAAAGGCTTAAAAAGGCTGACTCGGGTTTACTGCATTAGCACTTTTAGTTGATTCGTTTTATCATTCCCTGATTACTACAAATATGTGAGAGATCCCGATTGTAACCCCAATTAAAGATGTAAGTATAATTAGAACCATAGAGCATCATCATCATCATCATCTTCATTAAGAGAGCCACTAATCAGAAAGGATCCAGACCGCTCGTGACCGTGAGCACGGCTATCATGATAGATTTACACTCTGCAGAGGTTTCGCCCTTTACCCAACCGTTAGCGTAAAAGCTCAAGGAGCTTTCAACCCAACCACGCATGTACCACACTTCCGAGGTGTGAGTGCATAGGGACGCTACAAGGCTTTTCGCTAGACACCCTAACAAACACAGTAGCCGCATTGGTACAATATGGGCAGCATGACCCTCGGCACCGAGATTGACTTAGGCCCATGGATCAAACACCATAGGGGGTCAATGGCGTCCGGAGCGCGATAGCCATCAAGCGCAACATGCGGAGCGCCCAGAGCGCAGGTGAGGTGCTCCCAACACGGGACTGTGCCTAACGGGGCATAGCCAACGGATCCCGGAGCGTAAGGGAGACCGTCCCCGGTGGATCGAACCATACTCGCACCCATATTCCCCAACACGCCTAACGGTAACCACTGGTAAGCTAGAGACGTACAAGCTACTTGTCCAAGACCAGAGCCATAATAGTTACGGCGGTGGCGACTGGTTCCTGGGTTGCCGCTTTCCGAACCGGACCTTACGGAGAGACGCTAGAACAAAGCACGCAGCACTTGCTCTAGCTCCCTGAGCCAAGTTGCTAAAGAGCAAGTTTTACCATCATGTTGAAGTGAACCTTTAAATCAATATTAACACTTAAATAAAGGTGACAGTAGCTGCGCTTAGCAAAGACTACCCATAAATGCATGAACCCGGGGTATAACAAGGACAGGATAAAAGTAGCTAGGTACAACCTTAAGGCTTATCAAGTTAGACACATGCAAATATGAATGATTGATTAAAGGTGAATAGGTTGCAAGGAATTTCCACGTTACACTTGCCTTAATTCCATTATATTTGCTCAAAGTCTTCAGCTCTTCTCTTCAAACTCTTGTTCTTCGAGATCCTTGGACAGCGTTCCTTCTCCTACTCGTAGCAAACATCGAGCACAAACATACAAACAAGAACAAATAAGAACATTACACCAATCAAAGAGGAAAGCTTTAAAAGAACGTACTAAGCGAAAAGGCTCGATCGAAGGACACGCAATCGCAAAGAAACGCTTAAGACAGAACAACGGGTGAGATGAAACAACTATCGAAAGGGTTTTTGATTATCATGCAAAAGACTATACGCTGGATATATTTTAATTAAGTAAAATCATGTATATATGTTATTTCAGAGAAACACCCTATTTAGAATTAACACAAGTTATATTTGCATTTGAAAAGCGGAAGTAAACTTAGTCAGATTTTATTTATAAATGTTTATGTACCGATTATACAAATTCAACATTTAACTTTGGGAAAGAGAGGTACATGAACATCTAATTGAATAACCCTGTTCTTCGTGTTCTACTAATCAAATTATTATTAGAAAACAATTACAGTACTATTAATCATATTAACTTTATTCATAAAACCGAGATATAACCTATTTACTTTTATTTAGAAAACCAAATGGAATATATATTAATCAAGTTAACATTTAATTTAGAAACACCGAGGTGTGGCTCTAACTGAATTTTATTTAGGAAACACAATTAAATAGCTTTAGTCAATTAACATTAATTATGAAAGACCGATATGTTAACCTAATTTGCTTTTAGTAGGAAAAAGGCATTCAATTTGGTATTAATCAAATTAATTCTAAATTCAATTATAAAAGCAAGTTTCATGGTAAACAACTCCTCTAACGTATGCTTTATGTTATTACGAACCTAACGCAACTTGAACGGATCGAAACGGAGCTAAAACGTGGATTCTAGGGGCATTTAAAGGCTGCAAGGACCTATTCGTGATTAACTATAGACTTCAGGGGTTAGCTGGTGAGAATTGCAAGACACAGAAAATAGTGCTTGCGAATCTCGAAAAGGATAGGGTTAGGTCTGCAAAAGTGCAGAGCTCGGGCTGGGTTGAGAAGAACTAAAAGTTCTAGGGTGTTTTCTGTGGTTTAGCCAAGACACAAAAGAAAGGGTAAAAGTTACACGATTCTTCAGGGGCTTAAGCGCAAAAGTCGCTGGACCTTCTTCTTCCTCTGTCCATGGTGGCCGGCGGCGCTGTGGGTTCAAATCCCCGGCGGTCCGGCGGGCTGGGACTCCGACGAGGCGCGGAATCGGAGGAGGAGGGCGAGGGGGTCGCGTGGAGGTGCTTACCAGCAGCGGGGACGGACGGAGGCGGCGGGGATTTGGCCGGCGGCGGCTCGGACGGTGGCCGGCTCGGGTGCCTCACGGCGGCGGCGCTCCGGCTGCCGGTTGGCGACGGGGAGAGGCGGAGGGGGTGCGGCTCGGCGTCGCGGACCTCATGGGGGCGACGGCGTCCACCGGCGGGCACCAGGTGCGGCGGGCTCGCGGCGAAACCCGGCGGCGGCGCACGGCTCTGGCCGGCCGGTGCGGCGGCGGTGCTGCGCAAGGCGGCGGCGGCGCTGCAAAGGGAGGGGCGACGGCGGCGCGGCAGCAGGGACGCGTGGGGCTGCGGCCTCGCCCTTTATAGGGCGCGCAACCCTAGGATGGCCGGGCTCGCACGCCGAGGGCGGCGGCCTGGCGGCGACGGCGGCCTGCTGCGCGGCTGCTGGGCCGTGACGGGCCGGAGCGGGTCGGGTTGGGTCCAGCAGGATCCGGCCCGATCCGTTAAGAATTAGGGTTTCTCTCTTTTTTTTTAGAAATATTTTTCTGTGCAAAAACAAATCCAGAAAATCTAGATAATGTTTTTAAAGCACAAACAAATACTCAGAAAATCCCAAAAATTCCAGGAAAAATCCTAGAGGTAGATTGGGACACGAGGAGTCCAAATAAAATATCAGGAGCTCGTGAAAAGGACTTTAGAGCCTTCTAATAAATAGAAAGAGCTCTAGGAAAAGGGGAATTAAATTCCGGAAAAGTCCAGAAAATTCCCGGAAGAACCTAGACGTCGCATAAACGCATTTTAAAAGCTGTGCACTCATGAAACACCAAAATGCATCAGCATGAATGCAACACACATAACGACTTATTTAATTTTCAAAAGAACCATCAATTGTTTTTCCTATGCTAAATTCCCTGTAAAGTAAATAATTGTTGGAAAAGTTTTAAAATTATGCAAAATCGTTGTTAAATTTTCATTTTTAATCACATCCTGAAATCCAACAATTTCAGGGTGTGACAGAACTACCCCCCTTAACAGGAATCTCGTCCCGAGATTCAGGAGAAAGGCTAGCAAGAAAAGGAAAGGTTTATGGGTTGCATTGCTTCACATGTTCTTGTCTTGCCTTCGTACTTCCATAGGACGTGTGTTGGTGATTATTGAATCCCTTGTTGCAAATTCATCGTTAGGTAATCCATGGAGTTATTCTTGAATGTACCACCATGTGATGATCCCTATAGAGAACCTTAGTATAAGTTTGTTGAAGTTTCTCAATCACGCTTCATGTTACTTCATTCCCTAGCTTTCCTTCTTCCTTCATGGACTTACTCGCGTGGTTCCAAGGATGTTAATCAACTTCCTTCTGTAAAGTGATTTGAGTAGAGCTGGTTTGATTGTCCCATTACTCTCTTAGTCCTTACTGGCTTGTCTGATGTTGATCCTTTCTTCATCCGTCATCAATGTTGTTGTCTTCTTCTCGCTTTAACTCCTTATCTACGTCGGATCTACCCCCCTTAAAAAGTTCTTTCCAAGGTTCAAATTGAGCTTGGTAAGGGTGAGCTTCTTCCCTTAACTCATTTCACTACTTTGCTTCCTGGGTCTCCTAGCCTTCCAGGATTGAAATTCTTTGACAGAGGTACTCCAATCCACGAGGATCATTGTCTGAGTTCTACCCTAATCTTGGGTAACTCCTTCTCCGACTGATCCCCTTTTTTTTTTTTTTTTTTTTTTGCAAAACACCTTCTGCTCTTTGTCGATAACCGAACGATGTCGTTGTAACGCCTCGGCTTTCATAAGACTGGCTTCACTCTGGGGACATGGAAGGCCATGGTATTCTCAACATTGACATGCCCATGAATGCTTAACATCCTCATGTTGTAGTTGCGCCTCTAGCTCTGACACTCTACAACTTCTCTTATTCCTTTGACTATTCCATGCTTCAACAACCTGTCTTTTTCCTGGTCCCGGGTGAACCTTACCTTCGTCGTCTCCATAGTGGGAGGGGACGATAATTCACATTGCATCCTTCCTTGTCGGGCCTCAGCTTGTATGGCTAAGAGTTCCTCGTAGTTGAATGGTGGCAGGGACGGGGATGTTGTAATCAAGACCTTACGATTTTCTTCGTTGTAGTTGTTGAGGAGTGGGACTTGTTCCATCATAACTTGTCTGATTTTCTTCATAGTTTGAGCCACCGTGTGCAACGCTTGACTCTATACTTCCATAAGCTATGTCGTCTTAAGATGGTATGAGATAGTTGGCGCATCGTTTCCACGGGCACTTTTGGCATCGCTCCCGATGGCGTTTCTCATCTCCAGCCTCTAGTGTCAAACTGTATAGAATCTTCGATCTTCATCTTTCTTATTTCCAGAGTCGTCCTTCGAAGAGAGGTAGAGGGGAGAAAAGCAAGAAATAGGGTGGGAACGAGAATTCTATAAGGCCTTCTTTTCTTGGACTTGTCTCGGGTGTTGATAATTGCAGATGCTTGTCGTTGATGTTGGTGTTGTCTGTCTTTCTTTCCTCTTCGTCTTTCTGTTGCTGGGTCATCCTTGGAGGGAAGTAGATGGGAGGAAAGCAAGAATTAGGGTGGGATAGAGAATTTTGTAGTACCTTCTTTTCTTCGACTTGCTTCATGTGTGCCTGGCTGCAGATGCTTGACTTTAATGTTGGTGTTACCTTCACCTTCTATGTTGGTGTTGCCTTCATCTTCTCATCCAAGATGCTCCCTATGATTAGAGAGAAAGAAAGAAGGATGACAAGGAGGTGGGAGGAACAGAAGAAGAACCCCAGCTAGGCAACTGATGTTATTGTAGGTAGAAGACCAACAATACACCAACAATCAATACAAAGAAACAAATCACACAAGGTCATAAAACCAAGCATCATCATGCAAACACAGAACTCCAACAGTCAACAATTGTTAGTTGATGCTATGTGTTGTTAGTAAGGCTGCAAGGGGTGCTCCTAATTCCTAAGCAGGGCTCTAACGTCAAGCTTGAACCAGCATGGAGATAGGTGGTGTGGGTCACCTGAGACGAGTATAGAAAAGGGACTTTGGAATCTAAAAGACTCAAGGACAGACTCCAAAGAGAACCAATTAATGTCATATATGGGAAAATGGATATTCTCGTATGAATGTTGAGGAGGAGATGAATATACGAGAATAACAAATGCAAGTACAGAGATAAATTGAATAAATAGAGATGAAAAGGAATTGTAGAAATTATAGGTCAGGGAAACAACAAGGAGAGGTTGGATAGACAAGGGTCGAAATTAGCAACATCACCGATAAAACAAGAAGGTGAGACGCAGGACATAGATAAAATAATTAATCAAAATGGAAAGATATTCAACATCAAGTAGACAAGGATTTGTAGAGGTAAGGATCAAGGGTTCATCAATAGCAAATCAAGGTGGAGATAAAAGACCAAAAGTCAAGGATAAGAAGTAAGCGTTCAAGGTGTGGATAAGCGGTCAAGGAGTAGGAAGAGTTAACAGAGGGGCCAAGGATAATATAGATGAAATTTATATGATAAAGAGGACCTTCAGAAACGACCATTTCTATCTAGGCTGTGATCCTACAGTCAGCACGGCTCTGATACCAATCTGTGACACCCGGTTTTCCACAGAAACCCAAATGCTGCCATATGTGTGCCCAGGAAGTCCACACAACACATATAGCTTACAAATATGGTATTACAGAGAACACAATGCTCGAATAAAACAAATTACATCAGAGTTTACAGAATTTACACAGCGGAAGTCTATCTTATTGAATATTAACTTCTAGTCGAGCCTCAAGTCCACAGGGACACCGACTGGTTGACCACAGCTCAGATGTGCGAAAGGTCTTCTGATAAATCTTCAGCCACCGCCTCACATGATGCTCCATCTGATTACCCATCCGGGGTTTTGTTGATTGAAAGCAAGTGTAAGTATTCCCTCATACTTAGCAAGTATAACACGGAGGTATGAAAGGCTTAAAAAGGCTGACTCGGGTTTACTGCATTAGCACTTTTAGTTGATTCGTTTTATCATTCCCTGATTACTACAAATATGTGAGAGATCCCGATTGTAACCCCAATTAAAGATGTAAGTATAATTAGAACCATAGAGCATCATCATCATCATCATCTTCATTAAGAGAGCCACTAATCAGAAAGGATCCAGACCGCTCGTGACCGTGAGCACGGCTATCATGATAGATTTACACTCTGCAGAGGTTTCGCCCTTTACCCAACCGTTAGCGTAAAAGCTCAAGGAGCTTTCAACCCAACCACGCATGTACCACACTTCCGAGGTGTGAGTGCATAGGGACGCTACAAGGCTTTTCGCTAGACACCCTAACAAACACAGTAGCCGCATTGGTACAATATGGGCAGCATGACCCTCGGCACCGAGATTGACTTAGGCCCATGGATCAAACACCATAGGGGGTCAATGGCGTCCGGAGCGCGATAGCCATCAAGCGCAACATGCGGAGCGCCCAGAGCGCAGGTGAGGTGCTCCCAACACGGGACTGTGCCTAACGGGGCATAGCCAACGGATCCCGGAGCGTAAGGGAGACCGTCCCCGGTGGATCGAACCATACTCGCACCCATATTCCCCAACACGCCTAACGGTAACCACTGGTAAGCTAGAGACGTACAAGCTACTTGTCCAAGACCAGAGCCATAATAGTTACGGCGGTGGCGACTGGTTCCTGGGTTGCCGCTTTCCGAACCGGACCTTACGGAGAGACGCTAGAACAAAGCACACAGCACTTGCTCTAGCTCCCTGAGCCAAGTTGCTAAAGAGCAAGTTTTACCATCATGTTGAAGTGAACCTTTAAATCAATATTAACACTTAAATAAAGGTGACAGTAGCTGCGCTTAGCAAAGACTACCCATAAATGCATGAACCCGGGGTATAACAAGGACAGGATAAAAGTAGCTAGGTACAACCTTAAGGCTTATCAAGTTAGACACATGCAAATATGAATGATTGATTAAAGGTGAATAGGTTGCAAGGAATTTCCACGTTACACTTGCCTTAATTCCATTATATTTGCTCAAAGTCTTCAGCTCTTCTCTTCAAACTCTTGTTCTTCGAGATCCTTGGACAGCGTTCCTTCTCCTACTCGTAGCAAACATCGAGCACAAACATACAAACAAGAACAAATAAGAACATTACACCAATCAAAGAGGAAAGCTTTAAAAGAACGTACTAAGCGAAAAGGCTCGATCGAAGGACACGCAATCGCAAAGAAACGCTTAAGACGGAACAACGGGTGAGATGAAACAACTATCGAAAGGGTTTTTGATTATCATGCAAAAGACTATACGCTGGATATATTTTAATTAAGTAAAATCATGTATATAGGTTATTTCAGAGAAACACCCTATTTAGAATTAACACAAGTTATATTTGCATTTGAAAAGCGGAAGTAAACTTAGTCAGATTTTATTTATAAATGTTTATGTACCGATTATACAAATTCAACATTTAACTTTGGGAAAGAGAGGTACATGAACATCTAATTGAATAACCCTGTTCTTCGTGTTCTACTAATCAAATTATTATTAGAAAACAATTACAGTACTATTAATCATATTAACTTTATTCATAAAACCGAGATATAACCTATTTACTTTTATTTAGAAAACCAAATGGAATATATATTAATCAAGTTAACATTTAATTTAGAAACACCGAGGTGTGGCTCTAACTGAATTTTATTTAGGAAACACAATTAAATAGCTTTAGTCAATTAACATTAATTATGAAAGACCGATATGTTAACCTAATTTGCTTTTAGTAGGAAAAAGGCATTCAATTTGGTATTAATCAAATTAATTCTAAATTCAATTATAAAAGCAAGTTTCATGGTAAACAACTCCTCTAACGTATGCTTTATGTTATTACGAACCTAACGCAACTTGAACGGATCGAAACGGAGCTAAAACGTGGATTCTAGGGGCATTTAAAGGCTGCAAGGACCTATTCGTGATTAACTATAGACTTCAGGGGTTAGCTGGTGAGAATTGCAAGACACAGAAAATAGTGCTTGCGAATCTCGAAAAGGATAGGGTTAGGTCTGCAAAAGTGCAGAGCTCGGGCTGGGTTGAGAAGAACTAAAAGTTCTAGGGTGTTTTCTGTGGTTTAGCCAAGACACAAAAGAAAGGGTAAAAGTTACACGATTCTTCAGGGGCTTAAGCGCAAAAGTCGCTGGACCTTCTTCTTCCTCTGTCCATGGTGGCCGGCGGCGCTGTGGGTTCAAATCCCCGGCGGTCCGGCGGGCTGGGACTCCGACGAGGCGCGGAATCGGAGGAGGAGGGCGAGGGGGTCGCGTGGAGGTGCTTACCAGCAGCGGGGACGGACGGAGGCGGCGGGGATTTGGCCGGCGGCGGCTCGGACGGTGGCCGGCTCGGGTGCCTCACGGCGGCGGCGCTCCGGCTGCCGGTTGGCGACGGGGAGAGGCGGAGGGGGTGCAGCTCGGCGTCGCGGACCTCATGGGGGCGACGGCGTCCACCGGCGGGCACCAGGCTGCGGCGGGCTCGCGGCGAAACCCGGCGGCGGCGCACGGCTCTGGCCGGCCGGTGCGGCGGCGGTGCTGCGCAAGGCGGCGGCGGCGCTGCAAAGGGAGGGGCGACGGCGGCGCGGCAGCAGGGACGCGTGGGGCTGCGGCCTCGCCCTTTATAGGGCGCGCAACCCTAGGATGGCCGGGCTCGCACGCCGAGGGCGGCGGCCTGGCGGCGACGGCGGCCTGCTGCGCGGCTGCTGGGCCGTGACGGGCCGGAGCGGGTCGGGTTGGGTCCAGCAGGATCCGGCCCGATCCGTTAAGAATTAGGGTTTCTCTCTTTTTTTTTAGAAATATTTTTCTGTGCAAAAACAAATCCAGAAAATCTAGATAATGTTTTAAAGCACAAACAAATACTCAGAAAATCCTAAAAATTCCAGGAAAAATCCTAGAGGTAGATTGGGACACGAGGAGTCCAAATAAAATATCAGGAGCTCGTGAAAAGGACTTTAGAGCCTTCTAATAAATAGAAAGAGCTCTAGGAAAAGGGGAATTAAATTCCGGAAAAGTCCAGAAAATTCCCGGAAGAACCTAGACGTCGCATAAACGCATTTTAAAAGCTGTGCACTCATGAAACACCAAAATGCATCAGCATGAATGCAACACACATAACGACTTATTTAATTTTCAAAAGAACCATCAATTGTTTTTCCTATGCTAAATTCCCTGTAAAGTAAATAATTGTTGGAAAAGTTTTAAAATTATGAGAAATCGTTGTTAAATTTTTATTTTTAATCACATCCTGAAATCCAACAATTTCAGGGTGTGACAGAACTACCCCCCTTAACAGGAATCTCGTCCCGAGATTCAGGAGAAAGGCTAGCAAGAAAAGGAAAGGTTTATGGGTTGCATTGCTTCACATATTCTTGTCTTGCCCTTCGTACTTCCATAGGACGTGTGTTGGTGATTATTGAATCCCTTGTTGCAAATTCATCGTTAGGTAATCCATGGAGTTATTCTCGAATGTACCACCATGTGATGATCCCTATAGAGAACCTTAGTATAAGTTTGTTGAAGTTTCTCAATCACGCTTCATGTTACTTCATTCCCTAGCTTTCCTTCTTCCTTCATGGACTTACTCGTGTGGTTCCAAGGATGTTAATCAACTTCCTTCTGTAAAGTGATTTGAGTAGAGCTGGTTTGATTGTCCCATTACTCTCTTAGTCTTTACTGGCTTGTCTGATGTTGATCCTTTCTTCATCCGTCATCAATGTTGTTGTCTTCTTCTCGCTTTAACTCCTTATCTATGTCGGATCTACCCCCCTTAACAAGTTCTTTCCAAGGTTCAAATTGAGCTTGGTAAGGGTGAGCTTCTTCCCTTAACTCATTTCACTACTTTGCTTCCTGGGTCTCCTGGCCTTCCAGGATTGAAATTCTTTGACAGAGGTACTCCAATCCACGAGGATCATTGTCTGAGTTCTACCCTAATCTTGGGTAACTCCTTCTCCGACTGATCCCCCTTTTTTTTTTTGCAAACACCTTCTGCTCTTTGTCGATAACCGAACGATGTCGTTGTAACGCCTCGGCTTTCATTAGACTGGCTTCACTCTGGGGACATGGAAAGGCCATGGTATTCTCAACATTGACATGCCCATGAATGCTTAACATCCTCATGTTGTAGTTGCGCCTCTAGCTCTGACACTCTACAACTTCTCTTATTCCTTTGACTATTCCATGCTTCAACAACCTGTCTTTTTCCTGGTCCCGGGTGAACCTTACATTTGTCGTCTCCATAGTGGGAGGGGATGATAATTCACATTGCATCCTTCCTCGTCGGGCCTCAGCTTGTATGGCTAAGAGTTCCTCGTAGTTGAATGGTGGCGGGGACAGGGATGTTGTAATCAAGACCTTACGATTTTCTTCGTTGTAGTTGTTGAGGAGTGGGACTTGTTCCATCATAACTTGTCTGATTTTCTTCATAGTTTGAGCCACCGTGTGCAACGCTTGACTCTATACTTCCATAAGCTATGTCGTCTTAAGATGGTATGAAATAGCTGGCGCATCGTCTCCACGGGCACTTTTGGCACTGCTCCCGATGGGGTTTCTCATCTTCAGCCTCTAGTGTCAAACTGTGTAGAATCTTCGATCTTCATCTTTCTCATTTCTAGAGTCAGTCCTTCGAAGAGAGGTAGATGGGAGAAAAGCACGAAATAGGGTGGGAACGAGAATTCTATAAGGCCTTCTTTTCTTGGACTTGTCCCGGGTGTTGATGATTGCAGATGCTTGTCGTTGATGTTGATGTTGTCTGTCTTTCTTTCCTCTTCGTCTTTCTGTTACTGGGTCATCCTTGGAGGAGAAGTAGATGGGAGGGAAAGCAAGAATTAAGGTGGGATAGAGAATTTTGTAGTACCATCTTTTCTTCGACTTGCTTCATGTGTGCCTGGCTGCAGATGCTTGACTTTGATGTTGGTGTTGCCTTCACCTTCTATGTTGGTGTTGCCTTCATCTTCTCATCCAAGATGCTCCCTTTGATTAGAGAGAAAGAAAGAAGGATGACAAGGAGGTGGGAGGAACAGAAGAAGAACCCCAGCTAGGCAACTGATGTTATTGTAGGTAGAAGACCCACAATACACCAACAATCAATACAAAGAAACAAATCACACAAGGTCATAAAACCAAGCATCATCATGCAAACACAGAACTCCAACAGTCAACAATTATTAGTCGTTGCTATGTGTTGTTAGTAAGGCTTCAAAGGGGTGCTCCTAATTCCTAAGCAGGGCTCTAATGTCAAGCTTGAACCAACATTAGAATAGGTGGTGTTGATCACCTGAGATGAGTATAGAAAAGAGACTTTGGAATCTAAAGGACTCAAGGAGAGACTCCAAAGAGAACCAATTAATGTCATATAAGGGAAAATGGATATTCTCGTATGAATGTTGAGGAGGAGATGAATATACGAGAATAACAAATGCAAGTACAGAGATAAATTGAATAAATAGAGATGAAAAGGAATTGTAGAAATTATAGGTCAGGGAAACAACAAGGAGAGGTTGGATAGACAAGGGTCGAAATTAGCAACATCACTGATAAAACAAGAAGGTGAGACGCAGGACATAGATAAAATAATTAATCAAAATGGAAAGATATTCAACATCAAGTAGACAAGGATTTGTAGAGGTAAGGATCAAGGGTTCATCAATAGCAAATCAAGGTGGAGATAAAAGACCAAAAGTCAAGGATAAGAAGTAAGCGTTCAAGGTGTGGATAAGCGGTCAAGGAGTAGGAAGAGTTAACAGAGGGGCCAAGGATAATATAGATGAAGTTTATATGATAAAGAGGACCTTCAGAAACGACCATTTCTATCTAGGCTGTGATCCTACAGTCAGCACGGCTCTGATACCAATCTGTCACACCCGGTTTTCCACAGAAACCCGAAATGCTGCCATATGTGTGCCCAGGAAGTCCACACAACACATATAGCTTACAAATATGGTATTACAGAGAACACAATGCTCGAATAAAACAATTACATCAGAGTTTATAGAAATTACACAGCGGAAGTCTATCTTATTGAACATTATCTTCTAGTCGAGCCTCAAGTCCACAGGGACACCGACTGGTTGACCACAGCTCAGATGTGCCGAAGGTCTTCTGATAAATCTTCAGCCACTGCCTCACATGCTGCTCCATCTGATTACCCATCCGGGATTTTGTTGATTGAATGCAAGTGTAAGTATTCCCTCATACTTAGCAAGTATAACACGGAGGTATGAAAGGCTTAAAAGGCTGACTCGGGTTTACTGCATTAGCACTTTTAGTTGATTCGTTTTATCATTCCCTGATTACTACAAATATGTGAGAGATCCCGGTTGTAACCCCAATTAAAGATGTAAGTATAATTAGAACCATAGAGCATCATCATCATCATCATCTTCATTAAGAGAGCCACTAATCAGAAAGGATCCAGACCGCTCGTGACCGTGAGCACGGCTATCATGATAGATTTACACTCTGCAGAGGTTTCGCCCTTTACCCAACCGTTAGCGTAAAAGCTCAAGGAGCTTTCAACCCAACCACGCATGTACCACACTTCCGAGGTGTGAGTGCATAGGGACGCTACAAGGCTTTTCGCTAGACACCCTAACAAACACAGTAGCCGCATTGGTACAATATGGGCAGCATGACCCTCGGCACCGAGATTGACTTAGGCCCATGGATCAAACACCATAGGGGGTCAATGGCGTCCGGAGCGCGATAGCCATCAAGCGCAACATGCGGAGCGCCCAGAGCGCAGGTGAGGTGCTCCCAACACGGGACTGTGCCTAACGGGGCATAGCCAACGGATCCCGGAGCGTAAGGGAGACCGTCCCCGGTGGATCGAACCATACTCGCACCCATATTCCCCAACACGCCTAACGGTAACCACTGGTAAGCTAGAGACGTACAAGCTACTTGTCCAAGACCAGAGCCATAATAGTTACGGCGGTGGCGACTGGTTCCTGGGTTGCCGCTTTCCGAACCGGACCTTACGGAGAGACGCTAGAACAAAGCACACGGCACTTGCTCTAGCTCCCTGAGCCAAGTTGCTAAAGAGCAAGTTTTACCATCATGTTGAAGTGAACCTTTAAATCAATATTAACACTTAAATAAAGGTGACAGTAGCTGCGCTTAGCAAAGACTACCCATAAATGCATGAACCCGGGGTATAACAAGGACAGGATAAAAGTAGCTAGGTACAACCTTAAGGCTTATCAAGTTAGACACATGCAAATATGAATGATTGATTAAAGGTGAATAGGTTGCAAGGAATTTCCACGTTACACTTGCCTTAATTCCATTATATTTGCTCAAAGTCTTCAGCTCTTCTCTTCAAACTCTTGTTCTTCGAGATCCTTGGACAGCGTTCCTTCTCCTACTCGTAGCAAACATCGAGCACAAACATACAAACAAGAACAAATAAGAACATTACACCAATCAAAGAGGAAAGCTTTAAAAGAACGTACTAAGCGAAAAGGCTCGATCGAAGGACACGCAATCGCAAAGAAACGCTTAAGACGGAACAACGGGTGAGATGAAACAACTATCGAAAGGGTTTTTGATTATCATGCAAAAGACTATACGCTGGATATATTTTAATTAAGTAAAATCATGTATATAGGTTATTTCAGAGAAACACCCTATTTAGAATTAACACAAGTTATATTTGCATTTGAAAAGCGGAAGTAAACTTAGTCAGATTTTATTTATAAATGTTTATGTACCGATTATACAAATTCAACATTTAACTTTGGGAAAGAGAGGTACATGAACATCTAATTGAATAACCCTGTTCTTCGTGTTCTACTAATCAAATTATTATTAGAAAACAATTACAGTACTATTAATCATATTAACTTTATTCATAAAACCGAGATATAACCTATTTAACTTTTATTTAGAAAACCAAATGGAATATATATTAATCAAGTTAACATTTAATTTAGAAACACCGAGGTGTGGCTCTAACTGAATTTTATTTAGGAAACACAATTAAATAGCTTTAGTCAATTAACATTAATTATGAAAGACCGATATGTTAACCTAATTTGCTTTTAGTAGGAAAAAGGCATTCAATTTGGTATTAATCAAATTAATTCTAAATTCAATTATAAAAGCAAGTTTCATGGTAAACAACTCCTCTAACGTATGCTTTATGTTATTACGAACCTAACGCAACTTGAACGGATCGAAACGGAGCTAAAACGTGGATTCTAGGGGCATTTAAAGGCTGCAAGGACCTATTCGTGATTAACTATAGACTTCAGGGGTTAGCTGGTGAGAATTGCAAGACACAGAAAATAGTGCTTGCGAATCTCGAAAAGGATAGGGTTAGGTCTGCAAAAGTGCAGAGCTCGGGCTGGGTTGAGAAAAACTAAAAGTTCTAGGGTGTTTTCTGTGGTTTGGCCAAGACACAAAAGAAAGGGTAAAAGTTACACGATTCTTCAGGGGCTTAAGCGCAAAAGTCGCTGGACCTTCTTCTTCCTCTGTCCATGGTGGCCGGCGGCGCTGTGGGTTCAAATCCCCGGCGGTCCGGCGGGCTGGGACTCCGACGAGGCGCGGGATCGGAGGAGGAGGGCGAGGGGGTCGCGTGGAGGTGCTTACCAGCAGCGGGGACGGACGGAGGCGGCGGGGATTTGGCCGGCGGCGGCTCGGACGGTGGCCGGCTCGGGTGCCTCACGGCGGCGGCGCTCCGGCTGCCGGTTGGCGACGGGGAGAGGCGGAGGGGGTGCGGCTCGGCGTCGCGGACCTCATGGGGGCGACGGCGTCCACCGGCGGGCACCAGGCGCGGCGGGCTCGCGGCGAAACCCGGCGGCGGCGCACGGCTCTGGCCGGCCGGTGCGGCGGCGGTGCTGCGCAAGGCGGCGGCGGCGCTGCAAAGGGAGGGGCGACGGCGGCGCGGCAGCAGGGACGCGTGGGGCTGCGGCCTCGCCCTTTATAGGGCGCGCAACCCTAGGATGGCCGGGCTCGCACGCCGAGGGCGGCGGCCTGGCGGCGACGGCGGCCTGCTGCGCGGCTGCTGGGCCGTGACGGGCCGGAGCGGGTCGGGTCGGGTCCAGCAGGATCCGGCCCGATCCGTTAAGAATTAGGGTTTCTCTCTTTTTTTTTAGAAATATTTTTCTGTGCAAAAACAAATCCAGAAAATCTAGATAATGTTTTTAAAGCACAAACAAATACTCAGAAAATCCCAAAAATTCCAGGAAAAATCCTAGAGGTAGATTGGGACACGAGGAGTCCAAATAAAATATCAGGAGCTCGTGAAAAGGACTTTAGAGCCTTCTAATAAATAGAAAGAGCTCTAGGAAAAGGGGAATTAAATTCCGGAAAAGTCCAGAAAATTCCCGGAAGAACCTAGACGTCGCATAAACGCATTTTAAAAGCTGTGCACTCATGAAACACCAAAATGCATCAGCATGAATGCAACACACATAACGACTTATTTAATTTTCAAAAGAACCATCAATTGTTTTTCCTATGCTAAATTCCCTGTAAAGTAAATAATTGTTGGAAAAGTTTTAAAATTATGCAAAATCGTTGTTAAATTTTTATTTTTAATCACATCCTGAAATCCAACAATTTCAGGGTGTGACAGAACTACCCCCCTTAACAGGAATCTCGTCCCGAGATTCAGGAGAAAGGCTAGCAAGAAAAGGAAAGGTTTATGGGTTGCATTGCTTCACATATTCTTGTCTTGCCTTCGTACTTCCATAGGACGTGTGTTGGTGATTATTGAATCCCTTGTTGCAAATTCATCGTTAGGTAATCCATGGAGTTATTCTTGAATGTACCACCATGTGATGATCCCTATAGAGAACCTTAGTATAAGTTTGTTGAAGTTTCTCAATCACGCTTCATGTTACTTCATTCCCTAGCTTTCCTTCTTCCTTCATGGACTTACTCGCGTGGTTCCAAGGATGTTAATCAACTTCCTTCTGTAAAGTGATTTGAGTAGAGCTGGTTTGATTGTCCCATTACTCTCTTAGTCTTACTGGCTTGTCTGATGTTGATCCTTTCTTCATCCGTCATCAATGTTGTTGTCTTCTTCTCGCTTTAACTCCTTATCTACGTCGGATCTACCCCCCTTAAAAAGTTCTTTCCAAGGTTCAAATTGAGCTTGGTAAGGGTGAGCTTCTTCCCTTAACTCATTTCACTACTTTGCTTCCTGGGTCTCCTGGCCTTCCAGGATTGAAATTCTTTGACAGAGGTACTCCAATCCACGAGGATCATTGTCTGAGTTCTACCCTAATCTTGGGTAACTCCTTCTCCGACTGATCCCCTTTTTTTTTTTTTTTTTTTGCAAAACACCTTCTGCTCTTTGTCGATAACCGAACGATGTCGTTGTAACGCCTCGGCTTTCATAAGACTGGCTTCACTCTGGGGACATGGAAGGCCATGGTATTCTCAACATTGACATGCCCATGAATGCTTAACATCCTCATGTTGTAGTTGCGCCTCTAGCTCTGACACTCTACAACTTCTCTTATTCCTTTGACTATTCCATGCTTCAACAACCTGTCTTTTTCCTGGTCCCGGGTGAACCTTACCTTTGTCGTCTCCATAGTGGGAGGGGACGATAATTCACATTGCATCCTTCCTTGTCGGGCCTCAGCTTGTATGGCTAAGAGTTCCTCGTAGTTGAATGGTGGCAGGGACGGGGATGTTGTAATCAAGACCTTACGATTTTCTTCGTTGTAGTTGTTGAGGAGTGGGACTTGTTCCATCATAACTTGTCTGATTTTCTTCATAGTTTGAGCCACCGTGTGCAACGCTTGACTCTATACTTCCATAAGCTATGTCGTCTTAAGATGGTATGAGATAGTTGGCGCATCGTTTCCACGGGCACTTTTGGCATCGCTCCCGATGGCGTTTCTCATCTCCAGCCTCTAGTGTCAAACTGTGTAGAATCTTCGATCTTCATCTTTCTTATTTCCAGAGTCGTCCTTCGAAGAGAGGTAGAGGGGAGAAAAGCAAGAAATAGGGTGGGAACGAGAATTCTATAAGGCCTTCTTTTCTTGGACTTGTCTCGGGTGTTGATAATTGCAGATGCTTGTCGTTGATGTTGGTGTTGTCTGTCTTTCTTTCCTCTTCGTCTTTCTGTTGCTGGGTCATCCTTGGAGGGAAGTAGATGGGAGGAAAGCAAGAATTAGGGTGGGATAGAGAATTTTGTAGTACCTTCTTTTCTTCGACTTGCTTCATGTGTGCCTGGCTGCAGATGCTTGACTTTAATGTTGGTGTTACCTTCACCTTCTATGTTGGTGTTGCCTTCATCTTCTCATCCAAGATGCTCCCTATGATTAGAGAGAAAGAAAGAAGGATGACAAGGAGGTGGGAGGAACAGAAGAAGAACCCCAGCTAGGCAACTGATGTTATTGTAGGTAGAAGACCAACAATACACCAACAATCAATACAAAGAAACAAATCACACAAGGTCATAAAACCAAGCATCATCATGCAAACACAGAACTCCAACAGTCAACAATTGTTAGTTGATGCTATGTGTTGTTAGTAAGGCTGCAAGGGGTGCTCCTAATTCCTAAGCAGGGCTCTAACGTCAAGCTTGAACCAGCATGGAGATAGGTGGTGTGGGTCACCTGAGACGAGTATAGAAAAGGGACTTTGGAATCTAAAAGACTCAAGGACAGACTCCAAAGAGAACCAATTAATGTCATATATGGGAAAATGGATATTCTCGTATGAATGTTGAGGAGGAGATGAATATACGAGAATAACAAATGCAAGTACAGAGATAAATTGAATAAATAGAGATGAAAAGGAATTGTAGAAATTATAGGTCAGGGAAACAACAAGGAGAGGTTGGATAGACAAGGGTCGAAATTAGCAACATCACCGATAAAACAAGAAGGTGAGACGCAGGACATAGATAAAATAATTAATCAAAATGGAAAGATATTCAACATCAAGTAGACAAGGATTTGTAGAGGTAAGGATCAAGGGTTCATCAATAGCAAATCAAGGTGGAGATAAAAGACCAAAAGTCAAGGATAAGAAGTAAGCGTTCAAGGTGTGGATAAGCGGTCAAGGAGTAGGAAGAGTTAACAGAGGGGCCAAGGATAATATAGATGAAATTTATATGATAAAGAGGACCTTCAGAAACGACCATTTCTATCTAGGCTGTGATCCTACAGTCAGCACGGCTCTGATACCAATCTGTGACACCCGGTTTTCCACAGAAACCCAAATGCTGCCATATGTGTGCCCAGGAAGTCCACACAACACATATAGCTTACAAATATGGTATTACAGAGAACACAATGCTCGAATAAAACAAATTACATCAGAGTTTACAGAATTTACACAGCGGAAGTCTATCTTATTGAATATTAACTTCTAGTCGAGCCTCAAGTCCACAGGGACACCGACTGGTTGACCACAGCTCAGATGTGCGAAAGGTCTTCTGATAAATCTTCAGCCACCGCCTCACATGATGCTCCATCTGATTACCCATCCGGGGTTTTGTTGATTGAAAGCAAGTGTAAGTATTCCCTCATACTTAGCAAGTATAACACGGAGGTATGAAAGGCTTAAAAAGGCTGACTCGGGTTTACTGCATTAGCACTTTTAGTTGATTCGTTTTATCATTCCCTGATTACTACAAATATGTGAGAGATCCCGATTGTAACCCCAATTAAAGATGTAAGTATAATTAGAACCATAGAGCATCATCATCATCATCATCTTCATTAAGAGAGCCACTAATCAGAAAGGATCCAGACCGCTCGTGACCGTGAGCACGGCTATCATGATAGATTTACACTCTGCAGAGGTTTCGCCCTTTACCCAACCGTTAGCGTAAAAGCTCAAGGAGCTTTCAACCCAACCACGCATGTACCACACTTCCGAGGTGTGAGTGCATAGGGACGCTACAAGGCTTTTCGCTAGACACCCTAACAAACACAGTAGCCGCATTGGTACAATATGGGCAGCATGACCCTCGGCACCGAGATTGACTTAGGCCCATGGATCAAACACCATAGGGGGTCAATGGCGTCCGGAGCGCGATAGCCATCAAGCGCAACATGCGGAGCGCCCAGAGCGCAGGTGAGGTGCTCCCAACACGGGACTGTGCCTAACGGGGCATAGCCAACGGATCCCGGAGCGTAAGGGAGACCGTCCCCGGTGGATCGAACCATACTCGCACCCATATTCCCCAACACGCCTAACGGTAACCACTGGTAAGCTAGAGACGTACAAGCTACTTGTCCAAGACCAGAGCCATAATAGTTACGGCGGTGGCGACTGGTTCCTGGGTTGCCGCTTTCCGAACCGGACCTTACGGAGAGACGCTAGAACAAAGCACGCAGCACTTGCTCTAGCTCCCTGAGCCAAGTTGCTAAAGAGCAAGTTTTACCATCATGTTGAAGTGAACCTTTAAATCAATATTAACACTTAAATAAAGGTGACAGTAGCTGCGCTTAGCAAAGACTACCCATAAATGCATGAACCCGGGGTATAACAAGGACAGGATAAAAGTAGCTAGGTACAACCTTAAGGCTTATCAAGTTAGACACATGCAAATATGAATGATTGATTAAAGGTGAATAGGTTGCAAGGAATTTCCACGTTACACTTGCCTTAATTCCATTATATTTGCTCAAAGTCTTCAGCTCTTCTCTTCAAACTCTTGTTCTTCGAGATCCTTGGACAGCGTTCCTTCTCCTACTCGTAGCAAACATCGAGCACAAACATACAAACAAGAACAAATAAGAACATTACACCAATCAAAGAGGAAAGCTTTAAAAGAACGTACTAAGCGAAAAGGCTCGATCGAAGGACACGCAATCGCAAAGAAACGCTTAAGACGGAACAACGGGTGAGATGAAACAACTATCGAAAGGGTTTTTGATTATCATGCAAAAGACTATACGCTGGATATATTTTAATTAAGTAAAATCATGTATATATGTTATTTCAGAGAAACACCCTATTTAGAATTAACACAAGTTATATTTGCATTTGAAAAGCGGAAGTAAACTTAGTCAGATTTTATTTATAAATGTTTATGTACCGATTATACAAATTCAACATTTAACTTTGGGAAAGAGAGGTACATGAACATCTAATTGAATAACCCTGTTCTTCGTGTTCTACTAATCAAATTATTATTAGAAAACAATTACAGTACTATTAATCATATTAACTTTATTCATAAAACCGAGATATAACCTATTTACTTTTATTTAGAAAACCAAATGGAATATATATTAATCAAGTTAACATTTAATTTAGAAACACCGAGGTGTGGCTCTAACTGAATTTTATTTAGGAAACACAATTAAATAGCTTTAGTCAATTAACATTAATTATGAAAGACCGATATGTTAACCTAATTTGCTTTTAGTAGGAAAAAGGCATTCAATTTGGTATTAATCAAATTAATTCTAAATTCAATTATAAAAGCAAGTTTCATGGTAAACAACTCCTCTAACGTATGCTTTATGTTATTACGAACCTAACGCAACTTGAACGGATCGAAACGGAGCTAAAACGTGGATTCTAGGGGCATTTAAAGGCTGCAAGGACCTATTCGTGATTAACTATAGACTTCAGGGGTTAGCTGGTGAGAATTGCAAGACACAGAAAATAGTGCTTGCGAATCTCGAAAAGGATAGGGTTAGGTCTGCAAAAGTGCAGAGCTCGGGCTGGGTTGAGAAGAACTAAAAGTTCTAGGGTGTTTTCTGTGGTTTAGCCAAGACACAAAAGAAAGGGTAAAAGTTACACGATTCTTCAGGGGCTTAAGCGCAAAAGTCGCTGGACCTTCTTCTTCCTCTGTCCATGGTCGCCGGCGGCGCTGTGGGTTCAAATCCCCGGCGGTCCGGCGGGCTGGGACTCCGACGAGGCGCGGGATCGGAGGAGGAGGGCGAGGGGGTCGCGTGGAGGTGCTTACCAGCAGCGGGGACGGACGGAGGCGGCGGGGATTTGGCCGGCGGCGGCTCGGACGGTGGCCGGCTCGGGTGCCTCACGGCGGCGGCGCTCCGGCTGCCAGTTGGCGACGGGGAGAGGCGGAGGGGGTGCGGCTCGGCGTCGCGGACCTCATGGGGCGACGGCGTCCACCGGCGGGCACCAGGCGCGGCGGGCTCGCGGCGAAACCCGGCGGCGGCGCACGGCTCTGGCCGGCCGGTGCGGCGGCGGTGCTGCGCAAGGCGGCGGAGGCGCTGCAAAGGGAGGGGCGACGGCGGCGCGGCAGCAGGGACGCGTGGGGCTGCGGCCTCGCCCTTTATAGGGCGCGCAACCCTAGGATGGCCGGGCTCGCACGCCGAGGGCGGCGGCCTGGCGGCGACGGCGGCCTGCTGCGCGGCTGCTGGGCCGTGACGGGCCAGAGCGGGTCGGGTTGGGTCCAGCAGGATCCGGCCCGATCCGTTAAGAATTAGGGTTTCTCTCTTTTTTTTTAGAAATATTTTTCTGTGCAAAAACAAATCCAGAAAATCTAGATAATGTTTTTAAAGCACAAACAAATACTCAGAAAATCCCAAAAATTCCAGGAAAAATCCTAGAGGTAGATTGGGACACGAGGAGTCCAAATAAAATATCAGGAGCTCGTGAAAAGGACTTTAGAGCCTTCTAATAAATAGAAAGAGCTCTAGGAAAAGGGGAATTAAATTCCGGAAAAGTCCAGAAAATTCCCGGAAGAACCTAGACGTCGCATAAACGCATTTTAAAAGCTGTGCACTCATGAAACACCAAAATGCATCAGCATGAATGCAACACACATAACGACTTATTTAATTTTCAAAAGAACCATCAATTGTTTTTCCTATGCTAAATTCCCTGTAAAGTAAATAATTGTTGGAAAAGTTTTAAAATTATGCAAAATCGTTGTTAAATTTTCATTTTTAATCACATCCTGAAATCCAACAATTTCAGGGTGTGACAACGGTCAACCACGGTGGGTCCCAACATCCAGGCCGAAGGGCTTTTACACAATTAAAAGGAATCCCAGGGGTTTAACCATAAATAAACCAGCCAGGGGGTTCTTTGAAAAAGGGCCAAAGGTGGAAGGAGCGATCTGTGAAAACAAGAAAGCACGAGGGTTTTTCTGCAAAGTTGCAGGGGCTTGTTTGCAAAAGGACAGGCTCGGCTGTGGTGGACGTGGTCCATGGTGAGCCGCCTCTCTGGTTCACGTGGACCGCGTCCACCGGATCGTTCTGCGGCGCGGGGCGGATCTGGTGCGGCGGATCCCCGTGGCCTTCGCGTGCGGCTCCACAGGAACGCGACGCGTGGCGCCAGCGCGGGGAGTGCCCGTGAGGTGCTCGACCAAAGGCGAGCGGCGGAGCGCGCACGCACGGCGGCGATGGCACGCCGGCGACGGCTCGTCCACGGCCAACCATGGCGACAAGGCCATGGCTGTGCGCCAAATGGCGCGGGACACACGTTTACGGGGGAAAAAGCTTGGGTTTTGGCTCCTAGAGCTAGCTACGGCAAGAACAAAGTGATGGGGTTCTTGCACGGGAGTGCTCGACAAAATGTCCCAAAGGGACGTTCCACGGGCAGACACGGTTTAAGGCCGGGGTTTGGTTCGGCGTCGACGGGATCCTGCACAAGAGAAGGGTTGGCACGAAGACCAACCCACAGGCATAGATAAAGGGCCAAGCTTGGGAGGTTTTGGCTCACTACGGTGGTTTCCTCGCGTCGAGCGCCGGACAGCAGGGAGGAAGGGAGAGCGGCGGCGCTGGCTGGCTCACCCTGGGCTCGACGAGGTGAAGGCGTAGACGAGGAAGCCGTGTAGGGGTACGACGAGCTGCGACAGGGATCGGTACGGCTTCACTGCTCCGGGTGGACGACGCGGCGGCGATGGTGCTCCGGCGGCGGCGCGTCCTCGGCGGCTCTGGCTCCGGCTTCTCCTCCTCGCGCTGGCCTTCCTCTTCTTCTCCTTCTCTTCCTCTCCTCCTTCTCCTCGTGCGGCGGCGGCTAGGGTAGGAAGGGCAGAGCCCGGAGTGGATGGATGGGGATGAGGAGCGGGCGCTCCTCTGCTTTATAGCGGCGGCGCCCGGGAGGAGCGAGGCTAGGGTTGGAGAGGGCGTGAGGAGGTGGTCCGCGAAGCGGGACACGCGGCGCACAGCTGGTGGTGGAGTGCGAGGGCTGGCGTGGCGCGGAGCGGCCTTGGCGTGCGGGCCAGGGGCGCGGGCGCGGCGAGAAGGTGCGAGCGGCTCGCGAGAAGGCGCGGGGTGGCTTCGATCTAGGGCTAGGGAGCAGAACTGAGAGAGTGGATCGGGGTTAGGGCCCCAGGGGTGCCGCGAGTCTATCTCGCGCGTGGGACGCGGGCGGCGGCGAGATGGAAACGCGGCGGTGGCAGCAGGGACAGGAGAGCGGGAGGTTGAGGGAAAAGCTGACGTGCGGGCCCCGCACGTCAGTTAGAGAGGAGAAGGGAAAAGGGGGGCGCGGTGGTTAGAGATGGGCCGAGGCGAGTTGGGCCGCGACGCGGGTGAGGGAGAGAAAGGGGAGGAAAGGCCGGGGGTGTAGGTAGGACTGGGCCAAGAGTTGGGGGGTGGTTTCTGGACTTAGGTAGCGGGTCTGCTGGGTTAGTTAGAGCCCAAGTTAGTTTAGGAGGCCGGACTGGGTGTTAGAAGGTCAGGGTAGAGAGTTAAGGGGCTGGAGTTAGACTTGGGTTGAGCTGGGCCAGGCTTAGTTAGAGTTAGGGGATTAGTTAGCTTTTAGCTTATATTTGAAATGGAATTTCAAATATAAACTACACTCAACTAATTCGAACAAATCTGAATGGAATTCAACAATTCCGGATAAAATCCAAATCACACATGCATGAGCATGACAAATTATTTTATGCACAATTTAATTACTAGAAATTCAGAGAGAGCATTTAGCTTAATGTTGTAAATTAATTCATGGCTCACAACAATTCAATCAAAAATTTTTGAAATCCGATTTTTCATACAAGTAACAGACTGCAAATTTGCGGGATGTTACACCATGTGTATCTGCTCAGCCGCCTTGTGAGGCTTCCGAGGTTGCTTTGATTGCACACAGCTATGGCACTTAGAACATTTGGTAATGGTGAAGCTCGGAATTAAACACAAACTGGAAAGTCGAGACATCAAACCAAAATTAATATGACACAGACGTGAATGCCAAGTGCTCGCATCATTACTAATGTTGCCACAAATATGTTTCACTGATTTATTACAAAAATCCAAAAGGGAAAAGCGGAACAAGCCTCCGCAATCATAGCCTTTACCAATGAATTGTCCATGTTTCGACATGACTAATTTATTGGACTCTAACACTACATTAAACCCGTCCTTGCATAGGATTGACCCACTCACAAGATTCTTTTGATAGTAGGGACATGATGCACGTTCCTCAGCTGCACGATCTTTCCCGAAGTAAACTTCAGATCCACCGTACCAATGCCATGAACAGCAACATGTGACCCATTCCCCATCAGCACGGAGGAATCCCGGGCAACCTGGTAAGAATAAAACAAAGAGATGTCAGCACACACATGAACATTGGCACCCGTATCAAACCACCAACTCATGGGTTGAATAACCGAAAGGGCGATAGAAAGATTATCGTACCCATCTCCAGTGTTGCCTATGATTGTCATGTTGACATCCTTTGAACTGCTTCCCTTCTTGCCCTTGCGGTCTGCACGCTCTGGACAGTCCTTGGAGAAGTGCTCAGGCTCACCACAAGTGAAGCAGTTCATCTCAGCCTTGTTGCTCCTCTTCTTCTTGAAGGTAGTGGTCTTGAAGACCTTGTTGTTGTTGTTCCCTTTGTTCTTCCCAATGTTCTTACGTGGGAACTTCTGAACCATGTTAGCGCTGGACTGACCTTGTTCTCCTTTATCACTAGTGTCCTTCTTCTGAGCCTTCTCCTCAACATCAAGAGATGCTATCAGGTTTTCAACTGATATTTCCTGTCTCCTGTGTTTCAGAGTTGTGGCGAAGTTCCTTCATGAGGAGGGCAACTTTGCAATAATGCACCCAGCCACAAACTTGTCCGGAATCACGCACTTAAGGAGTTCAAGATCCTTCACAATGCACTGAACCTCATGCGCCTGCTCAACTACAGAACGGTTGTTAACCATCCTGTAATCATGGAAACTCTCCATGAGGTATAGTTCACTGCCTGCATCTGCTGCATCATATCTCGCAACCAGAGCATCCCACAGCGGCTTCGCCTCTGTCGCGTCTAGGTGGACATCGACAATGCGGTCAGAGATAACACTAATGAGACATCCCACAAAGAGGTTATTGGCATCGGTCCACTTTTTCTGCTCTTTAGCAGTAACTTCACCCTCAGGTTTGCCATTCCTCGTGTCCCAGATGCCCATAACATTAAACCACAGACGGACCTTTGCCTGCCATCTCTTAAAGTTCACACCAGTGAACTTCTCAGGTTTCATCGAATCGACAAAACCAGCCATACCAAAATCAACAGTAGATGGCCTATAATAAGGTTTTTGGATTGTTGGAAATATAAGCAATCGTATTATTAAATTTAGTACTAAATTTTGAAACAGATTAAACATGACAAGAGCAAACCCTAGCATGCAAATCTCTAACATACTAGAAAGAATCAAGCACCACATCATGATCTCAGAAAACATGATGAAAGAACAGACCGGATCACAGTGTACGTACCGAACTGGCTCAGCTGTGACGACGAGCGGTGCTGATGGGATGACGACGGTGTTGCGGACGGAGCGCAGCAGGCGACGACGAAGGCGACGGGCTCCTGCAGCGCCTGACTTGGACGGAAGACGAGCAGTGACGAAGACCTTTGAGCAGTCGCGCAGAGCGCTTCCCAAAAACCTTATTCGTCCTCTCCCGGTGCAGGATCACAAGGACGAGCGGTTCCGGAGACCCGCTCTCCCGTTCGCTGGTGCACGTCGGCGCTCGGGATGGAGTAGACTACGATGGCGGCGCAGTAGCAAGAAGAAGCAAAACCCTAACTCGTTTAGACCTTCTTAGGAATTCCCAAACCTAGGGGCTCCCCGTATAGAAGTCTATGGTGTGTCTTTTCCATGAGGGAGATGGTCCGTATATATGGGGAGGAAACCCCCTCCCCCCGCCCACACCCTCGTCCATTAGCAATACGGGACTAATAGATGGTGTATTCCCTCAAGTGCTAATGGGCCTTTGAGATTTATTAAGAATTATTTATATGGGCCAGGCTCATATATCTAATAGGGCCGACAATGAAGGGCCTTTTGATCCGTATAAGTAGACGCACGATAGGAGCTCACTTGTGCATACCTATATCTATACTATAAAGAGTGTCACAATTGAAACGGTTTCTCACCCAAAAGTCTACCTCCCTACCCCTCACAAAGGACCCACAAATCAGGGTCAAACGGTGGCCCTGAACGACCGGGGGGGAGGGGGGGTAGACGCGTTTGGTCGTCACCCCCCTGTTCTTTTGCGCCTCGGCGCCATCCCGCCCCCCTATTCTTTCTCACCTTGGCATTTTTGTATACCCGCTGCCTTCCTTTCCTTTTGATCGTGTTCTATGTATGGTAATGCAATCAAGGCGCCGCTTTTCTTTCCTTTCTGTTCGTTGTATTCGTATGAAAAAAGATACGTTGGTTTCCTTCCAAAAAAACGCCCCTTTCCTTTCCTCCACCTTCCTTTGGAAATTCGCCTACCTTCCTTTCCTTTTGATCGCGTTCTTTGTATGGTAATGCAGTCAAGGCGCCGCTTTCCTTTCCTTTCTATTCGTTGTATTCGTATGCAAAAAGACACGCTGGTTTCCTTCCAAAAGAACACCCATTTCCTTTCCTCCACCTTCCTTTGTAAATTTGTCTGCCTTTTTTTCCTTCTGATCGCGTTATTTGTATGGTAATGCAATCAAGGCGCCGCTTTCCTTTCCTTTCTATTCGTTGTATTCGTATGCAAAAAGATACGTTGGTTTCCTTCCAAAAAAACACCCCTTTCCTTTCCTCCACCTTCCTTTGTAAATTCGCCTGCCTTCCTTTCTTTTTGTTCGCGTTCTTTGTATGGTAATGCAATCAAGGCGCCGCTTTCCTTTCCTTTCTATTCGTTGTATTCGTATGCAAAAAGATACGCTGGTTTTCTTCCCAAAAAAAACACTCTTTTCCTTTCCTCCACCTTCCTATGCAATCAGGGCGCCTACACATTCCTTTTGAAATTTGCCGCTTTCCTTTCTTTATATGACCGTGTGCATCAAGGAATTTGAATTCCCTTCTTTCCTTTTGTAGATGGCTAGCGTCCATATATGTGTTGTGTACCAGTCAAGGTTTCCTTTCAAAAAAAGGAATGACATCTACGCAATCGGGTGTCTCCTTCCTTTTAAAACTTGATTACTTACCATAGTTGTGGGAGTCAATCAAGGAATCGATTACTTACCATAGTCGTGGGCGTCCAGGTTCATCTCCTTAGCCCTCCTGCCCCCTATATAAGGCACCCCTCCTTATTCTCAAAGCACACAATCTCTCCCTTCATTCTCATCATCTATTCAGAGTTCATATTTCTTTGCAAGGGCGTCGGCGTCGAGCGCGGCGTAAAGGTGGCCACGACGCTCGTCGTGTCCAAGCTCGCCAGGTAGAAGCGGAACGTGCTTCACGTTGTGACGGTGTCCGGTGCCGTCGAGTGTGTGGCGTCATTGCTCCACGACACCGGCGACGAGGAGAGCAACCTTCTCGGCCTCCCCATTATCAAAAAGCTGGCTGCGGTGCCGAGTTGGTCATGGATACATGGATCGTGAATATTTTCTTTTATATATGTTGCTGATTGTTTAAGATTTAATTATACAAAAATTTCCTTCTGTTTCCGCCGGAGGCCCAAGCTTTCGATGTATAAATATATAATTTTTAATATGATATGCTATTGAATAATTTTAATATGCGATCTAACAAAAGTATACGTTATTTTACATACTTATTTTTAAAAATTAAGATTTTTTTAAATTTATGTTATTAATTTTTATAACACGTGTCTGTGGCACGTGCCAACCTACTAGTATACCTAACCACTACCTACTGTGCATTGTCTTTGTAATTTAAAAGTTTCTATTTCAAATTGTGGATCACGCCTTTTAATATTTATAGTTTAAACTTTTTTGCGAATGCTTTATACTTTAGACTTAAAAAACAAACTTGTAGTTTTTACCCATCATAATAATGTAAATTAGCTTCTCACAGCATGCTTGTCCACTCCTTACTCTCGGACTCATGCAAAAAAGCCTGACGAGATAGCAAACAATTGGAGGACCCGTTTCATTCCACCAGCGCAGCGCCATTATGCATGGGTGGAACCAAAACTTAATTTTTACTTTTTTTTGTTTGTGGGTGAGAGGGAGGGAGTAATTGTGTAATTTTTTAAAGTTTTGATGAATTTTGAAATTTATTTTATAATAAGTGGCATTGTGGCACTAGGGCGGGAGCCTTGTGCCCTTACGTTTGCCTGGAAAAGGGCTGCAAAAATTCAAAGGCTGAACGAATTGGGCTTAACAAATCTAGCATGGATTGAGATATAGATGGGCTTCTTGAGAAGGGGCTGTGTCGAATTGGGTCTTATTCGCACAAGGGCTGATCGAATTGGGTCTTATTCCCACAAGGGCTGATGTTTAACCGGCCCAGAATCGAACCTTCGTTGCATGGGCAGAGCTCGCGCATCTACGGAAGAAAAAAAGTCCCCCCCCCTCCCCTCCCCACACCCACCCCACTACCACCACCCACCACTCCCCAACTATTACTGGAGTTCGATTTACCCCACTCAGAGTTTTTTAGATTTTTGACACCCTAAACATGTGGCTTCTCACAATTGACATTTTAAAGATTGACTTCGCAAATTTGACATCCTAATCATTGACACTTTGATTTACCCGACATTTTACGTCCTTTATTGATTTTATTCCCCTTTATCCATTTACATTCCTTGTAAAATGCCTAAACTACCCCTATCTTAATCTATATGTACCTGGTACTACATGATTGGATCAGTCAGTTTTACAATTGAACCGAGGACGTACGTGCGCGGTCAGTTTTACATTTCAATCGAGAACGTACTTGCGCCACCGCTCGCCATAATGCATCGTGCCTGCCGCTGATCGTCGGCACCAATCTCTGGCGATATGCCAGGTAGTGATCCTTTAGTCATCTGCCCTTCCCATCTCCAGCTGTCACATCCCCATCAACCTGTTCCCTCCAGAACGGCATCACCGAGCACATGCATAGCTCCACCTTCCTCCAATACATGGAGGTGGCGGCGGCGCCCGGCGACCGAGACGGCGGCCATGAGCCAGACAGACAAGCGGCCAGCAGCAGGGAAGGCAAGCAGTAGGCACGCGATGGCAGCCAAGGGCGCCCAGTGAGAAAGGCATGGTGGCCGACAAGGAAGCCACGGTGGGCGGGCGGGCGACGGCAGCCGAGGAAGGCACGGCGAGAGAGAAGCAGCAGGAGAAAAAGGTACATCCAATCCAACCAGGAAGATACCTACATAGTAAGATAGGGGTAGTTTAGGCATTTTACAAGGCATATAAATGGAGGAACGGAAGTAAAATCAATAAAGGAGGTAAAATGTCAAGTAAATCAAAGTGTCAATGATTAGAGTGTCAAATTTGTGAAGTCCATCTTTAAAGTGTCAATTGTGAGAAGCCATATGTTTAGGGTGTCAAAAATCCAAAAAACTCCGCGTGGACAATAATGGTCGCCTGAAGCGACAGCTAATCGCACACCCAGCTTCCATCACCATCCGCGCTGGGGAGGACGAACGCCAACCGCCAAGCCCTCGCGCGGAATGCCACCGGGGCCCAAGGTTGGCTCCTTGGAATCCCGCGGTGAAGATCACGTTGCCGAAGTAGCCGTTCGGGAGCGTGGGCCGCCCGCTGACGGCACTCAGCATCGTTATGGCAGGCTGTTCGGTAAGGATGGAGATGGATGTCTGGACATCCGAAACATCCGTATTCGTATTCGATAAAAACATAAATATGGATATCTGTATTCATATTAGATTTTAATATGGATGTCAAATGGATGTATCCGAATTCGATTTCCAACAATTTTCTCTATCCGATTCCACATTCGTATTCGAGAAAAATCCGAAACATTCGGCATTCGACATTCGTATTCGAGAAAAATCCGAAACATTCGACATAAATTAACTTCTCTTTTTAACTAACTATTAATTATAAATGATATAAACTGTTTAATCAATTTAAAAATTATCTACATGATAATTACTAATTATATTGATTATAATATTATTAATGGTATATAATATTACTAATGGTATATAAAATAAATTTTAATTAACTTTAAGATGGACAATCATATCAATTTTAACTACTTTAATTTATTTATCTAATTAATAAATTATATTTTACTTACTAATGTACTATTTTCTTATTAAAATATTTTATATATTATGAAAATTATTTATATTTATATTTGTATATTTAATTATTCAAATATATATATAGCATACATGAGATATATACACATAATTTACTCTTAAAACAATTCATAAAGTGAATTAATACGCACTAAGACATTTTCTGTCAAAATCAACTAAACATCCGAATGTGAATCTGAATTCGAACTATTACATCCGAATGTGAATCTGAATTCGAACTATTCGTTTTGTATTCGTATTCGGTAAGATTCGTATTCGAATCCGAATTAAATGTGGTAAATAGTGGTATTCGAATTCGAATCCATTCGTATTCGATCCGAATCCATCCTTACTGTTCGGGAGGCAGATTGCGGGCAGGCACATTCGGATGGATATTAATCGTAGAGAGTTGATTAAATTAGCGAGTGTAATCGTCCGGTGGATGGATATTAATCTATACTATATTATAACAACGAAATTTTCGTTTCGTCCGCCGTCATCTGATTTTATGATGATCAAACGCTCTAAATTAATCTAAAGAGTCCATGTTGACTACATCTCACCTTTGAACCTACGCCGTCGGATTTTATGATGGTCGAACACTCTAGATTAATCTAAAGGAGTCCATGTTGACTACATCTCACCTTTGAGCCTACGCCGTCGAATTTTATGATGATCGAACGCTCTATATTAATCTAAATAGTCCATGTAGACTACAACTCTAAATTAGTAATTTTTTTCAAAACACGTGTATGCAGCACGTGCCCTTCTGCTAGTTTTGGAGTAAAACAACAATTCTGGAGACTCACTGCACCAAAACAATTTGTACCGGCGGCACCTCTTTTATGCTGTTGCGGCTGCCACTGCCCGTTGTTTTCGTCAATATTTTTTTTTCATCCGTAAGCCGCATTGCAACAGCAAGTTTTGCCTTTTTTTTATCATCATTCAAGTCACGAGCATGAATCTTTCAAAAAAAAAAGTCACGAGCATGTATGACAGCTGCAACTGTATCCAAGTTTTCTTTTATATGGCAAATTTCTGTTGTAATATTTTCTTATGTCTCTATAGCAGCCTTGCAATGTATTGTGGAGCATCTACCGTGTCAGCAGCAAGCCCACACGGCTGCTAGCCACAAGTGATCAAGCTGTGTGTTGTGCTGCATGCATTATGTCATTAAATTGTTCTCTAGATAGAAACTATTATGAAAACTATGCATCGGGAAGGTTAGGTCTTCAAGTAGTGTCTTGATGATATGGCAACATATATAGAAACTACCTATAAAACTATGGGTTGAAACTGCCATGTTTAACAACTAAAATGCTATCAGCATTTAACAACTAACATGTTTTGCGCTCGATCAGAACTCACCTGGACCACAAGCAGCGGGAACGCGGAGACGCCGTCGCCGGTGCACTCGACGGCCGGAACGAGGCGCCGGATCGAGCTCCATGGTGAGGCGCGGTGACTGAAATTGGCAGCCATCCCAGCTGCCTTGTCACTCCAGTGCAGGCATGGTCCGGTGCACGTGTGAACATGTGTAAGATAAGATTATTTTATTGGTACGTAAGATAGACAATCTGTTTTACTTTATCCTTTGTCATATTGTCAGGGATCGGAGCTGCGAAAGCATTTTTACTTAACTGGATGCTAGCTTAGCAATACTCTCGATTTAGGCCCTATTTGTTAGGTCGATCTCCACCACCACGGCCCAAAGGCCGTGATGGGCTCGGTCCATGCACCCTGATCGGGGGAGCCCAACCTAGTTTTGGTTGGTGGGCCCCCGTTGCACAGTGCTATAAAGATGGGGTGGGGGCTAGGGCGCTCATCATGAGGTTGACCGCGCCGCCAGCACCCCACCTACAAACCCTACCGATCGAGGGAGCACTGGAGCAGCGGGAAGCTCCACCTCGACCGCCGCCGACGTCTGGGTGGGTGCGGCGCACACGGTGCCACCGCCCCGACCTCAACCGTATCATCCCCTCCGCTCCAGCGCCACCTCAACCCGCGGCCGCCCCTGCGACCGCCACCGTCACCATGGCTGCCGACCCCGTCGCCACTACCAATGGTCTGTGCATCCCTTTTCTCTTTCTAAATGCATTGTTCTAGTTCTAAGGGTTGTATATATGTGTTAGCCAAATTGTTTATGCTATTATTCAAGTTTTACCCGTGAGCATCTACTACTAGTAGATCCTACGAATCTATCAATGGTATCAGTCGCCTAATCTAGTAGTAGATTAGAGATCCGGGGTAGTTAGCACTCAAAAAGAAAAGAAATACCCGCTGTTAGTTGTGACAGAGGGGAAAGAAGAGAAAAATCGAAGTTTTTTCGGTTAAATCCAAAGAAAAATGAAGAAAAAGTCGATAAAAATCGAGCAAGAAAGATGGATCTCAGATCCAAAACCCCAAAATCCGAAACCCTAACCCTAACCCTAGATCTAAAGACAACCAAAGGGCCGGGGGGAGGAGGACCTACCTGTGGGGCCTACTTCGCCGCCGGCCATCACCGCAGAGACGCGGGAAAGAACACCAGAGCGGAACCCCTCGACGGCGGCGCGCTCGCCCTTGCGGGGAACGCGCGCGCCGGCGAGAAATTCCGCCAAGGCATCACGCAAGGGGAGGGGAAGCGCCGCGGCCTTAGGCCGGCGGCGCTCACCTCGCCGTGCGCCAGCAAGAAGCTGGCCATGGCCGGCCGTGGGCCGCCTCACTCTCTCTCACTGGATCTTGTGGCTACGGCTCGGATCTGGGGGAGTAGAGAAGAAGAAGGGGAAGGGGATGTTCGAGGGAGTGCGCCGCGGACATGGCCGGCGGCGCGCTCGTCCCCGCCGTCGCCGGCGAAGAACCGCGCGCGCGCCGCTGGCCATGGCCGCATCGCGCGCCGTCGAGCCAGGAGCGGAGAAGGCGGGGGAGAAGAAGGAAAGTGACGCCGGCTAGGGTTTTCTCCCGGGCGAAACGCGTTTTATACGCGCGAGAGGCGCGCTCAGCCGTTGATCAGATCGGACGGCTGACGAGCGCGCCACGACGGCCGCCGGTCGAACGGGCCAGAAGCGGCCCGTGCGGGCGAAGGAGCTGGGCTGGTTTGGCGGCCCAGCCGTCGGTTTTCGGGCTAAGGCCCACGCGGCTGAAGCTCTCGCGCTGCTGGGCCGCGGGAGCGTGGCTGGGCCGGGCCGCTAAGGGTGTTTTCCGTGCGCAAACGTTTTTTCAGGGGCCAAAAGCAGACTTTAAGCCGCGGGAGCGCAGCTGGGCCTCGCGAGCGACTGGGCCGCTGTTGGGCCAAAACGCGCGGAGGCGCGGGCGCGCGTGCGTAAGCCTTAGCGGGCCGTTTTGGGCCAATTTCTTTCACGGGCCAAAAGTGACGCCGTGAATAGTAACTTTTTCAATTAAGTCTATTTATTTTCAGAAGCTACATTTGGTTGTTTTTGGTGTTTATTTTGCATGTTTTCAAGTAATAATCTCTGTTTAAATTTTTGCCACAGTAATTATTTTCACAGAGAGTAGAATGCTTCTGAAAATTTAATTTTCTCATGATATTTGATGTTTTTCCGCTGCGTAATTATTCTCTAGTTAAATTGAACCAAAGGGATATTTAATTAGAGAAGTAGAAAAGTATTATTTTTAGTTTTATGATATTGTTATTTTCTGGCCAAAGCTGATAATTACAATATTATAAATATTTTTTGTCAAGTTATCATGCATTTATTCTATTTTCTGCCCAAAGGTGATATAGAATTAATGTAGAAAGCATGTTGTATGTGTTGATTTTGACCAAAGTTAAATTAATACATGCAATATTTATTTTTATTATTATTCTCACCAATTTTATGTCAAAATTTCAGGCCCAAATTCCTCAAGCTATGTGTCTGATATCCCTATCCTAGTTGGAAGCAACTATGGAGAATGGCGCACGCAGTTCAACCTGGCAGTGGTGATGACAGATATTGACACTGCCATGAACTACCCATATCCGGTACTGCCTGAGGCACCAGTGCGTGGAGCAAATGAATCTGATGAGGCATTCGCGGCACGAGAGCGTGACCATGCCCCTGTCAGAGCACTATATGATCTCGAGAAGAGAAAGTGGGATATTTCCAACAAGAAATGTCTGCTGATTATGCGGACAAAGATGGCAGAGGCCATAAGGAACTCTATCCCAGAGAAGAATGCAGAGGGTGTTGCTCACACTGCCCCTGAGTATATGGCACTAGTGGAGGCCCAGTTCACTGGATCGTCTAAGACTTATGCCAGGACGCTGATAGATCAGTTTCTAAACACGAAATATACGGGTGGAGGTGTGAGAGAGCACATCCTGAAGCTGAGCAACCTACATGGGAAGTTGGCTGCATTGGACATGAAACTACCTGAAGATTTTCTTGTCCATACAGTTTTTCGCTCACTTCCAGCTGCATTCTCCAACTTGGAGATCACTTATAATTCCCTAGAGGAAAAATGGGATATGCAGAAACTCATAGGCCGCTGTGTGCAAGATGAGGACAGAATGATTGCACAGAATGGTGGACAAATAAACTATGTCCACCATCAGCAGAAGAAGAAGAACTTTCCCAACAAGAACTTCAACAAGAACTTTAAGCCTAAGAACCAGTGGGAAAGTGGCCCTTCAAATGCTCACAGCAAAGAAAAGGGCAAGGCACCAGTGCATTTTGATCGCTCTAACAAGCCACAAGATAAGAAGGAAGTTGGCAAAGATGAGTGTCTGCATTGTGGGAAGGCGGGACACTGGCAGAACAAGTGTCCTGACTGGCTTGAAATGATGTGGAAAAAGGGTGAGGATTATATTACTTTTGTAGATGAATCCCTGTTTTTATGTTATGATAAATCTACTTGGTGGATTGATTCAGGTGCAACTACTCACGTTGCTAATTCTATGCAGGGATTAAGTATGAGCCGGATGCTGCAAAGAGGAGAAAGAGGAGTTAAAGTTGCAAACGGCGTTGAAGCTGAAGTGGAGGCGATTGGAGAACTCCCCATCAAGTTGAAAGACGGCTTCACGCTTCAGCTACACGACGTTCTTTACGTTCCCTCTTTAAGCAGAAACTTAATTTCAGTTTCATGTTTAGCAGACGATGGTTTTGAGTGTCTTTTCGACAGTGAACAATGTTTAATTATGTTAAATAAAGTTTGTGTGGGTCTTGCCTTCCGACAAGACAAACTTTATAAGTTATCTGTTTATGATGATTTGTATGCATGTGAAGATGTGTATGCGAGTACTAAGATTGTGCATGAGATTGAAAATATATCCTCGTCTACAAAAGTAACCAAGAAGCGGAAAAGAATTGATGACGTTTCATCGAAATTATGGCACTGTCGTTTAGGCCACATTTCGAGGGGGAGAATGGAACGTCTAGTTAAAGGATCAATTCTTCCACCGCTACAATTCTCAGACTTAGAACAATGTATTGATTGCATCAAAGGCAAATACGTTAAGCAAGTAAACAAAGTAGCAAAACGAAGCACGGGAACCTTAGACATAATACACACAGACATCTGTGGTCCGTTTCCCGTTGCATCAGTGGATGGTTTTGATTCGTTCATCACATTCACAGACGATTACTCCCGTTATGGCTACATTTATCCAATAAAACAAAAGTCAGAAGCGTTGGATAAATTTAAGATATTTAAAGCTGAGGTCGAGAATCAGCTTAATAAGAAAATAAAATTAGTAAGATCAGACCGTGGGGGGGAGTACTACGGTCGACACACCCCGTATGGCCAAATTCCAGGACCTTTTGCAAGGTACCTTCAGGAAAATGGCATAGTTGCCCAGTACAGTGCACCGGGTGACCCACAGCAAAATGGAGTAGCTGAAAGGAGAAACCGTACCTTGATGGATATGGTTAGAAGCATGATAAGCTATTCCACTTTACCAGTTAATTTGTGGATGGAGGCTTTGAAAACCGCTATTCACATCCTAAACAAAGTGCCTAGCAAAGCAGTTCCTATGACACCTTATGAACTTTGGACGGGTAGAGAACCCTCTCTCAGATATATGCGTGTATGGGGCTGCCCCGCTGAGGCTAAGATCTTTAACCCAAATATTGGGAAGCTAGATCCCAAAACAGTCAGTTGCTATTTCATTGGCTATACTGAAAAGACAAAAGGGTATCGTTTCTATTGTCCCAACAGACACACAAAGTTTGTGGAAACGAGACATGCAGTTTTTCTAGAGAATGAGATGATCAGGGGGAGCATGGCAACTCGAGAGATAGATCTTGAGGAGAAGCGGGTCTTTGCACCTTGCCCAATGATCCAAGAACCTTTTTTCGAGTTACCTGTGTCAATTCCAACAGTGGAAGCCACTGTGACACCGGTACAAGCTCCTAGCCCTGTAGTGCCAGCAATGAATGAGAATGTGGAACCTATTCCTCAAGTTGAACCAATTGTGGCACAAGATGTTGAACCAGTTGTTGCTCAAGAAATAGTATCTCAACAGCCTGTGGTTCCTGAAGTACCAGTTGTTGAGCCAGCTGCTGAACCAGCTGGGGGAGGACTGAGAAGGTCTACAAGAGTGAGACGCTCAGCTATTCCCGATTGCTATGAAATTGGCAACTTAGAAGAGTTTCAAATGGGGGGTGATCCCGTCACATTTGAAGAGGCTATGAGAAGCGCTCAATCTGAAAAATGGCTGGAAGCCATGCAAGAAGAAATGAATTCAATGAGTGCCAACAAAGTTTGGGACTTAGAAGTAATTCCTAAAGGAGCCAAATCAGTAGGCTGCAAATGGGTCTACAAAACAAAATGTGACTCCAAAGGGAATATTGAAAGATATAAAGCGCGACTCGTGGCTAAAGGGTTCACACAAAGAGAAGGAATAGATTACAATGAGACGTTTTCTCCAGTCTCATGTAAAGATGCTTTTAGAATCATAATGGCATTAGTGGCACACTATGACTTAGAGTTACATCAGATGGATGTAAAGACAGCATTCTTAAACGGGGATCTGTTTGAAAACGTATACATGACTCAACCTAAAGGTTTTGTTGTGGAAGGCAGAGAAAACATGGGATGCCGATTAAGAAAATCCATTTATGGATTAAAACAAGCTTCTAGACAGTGGTACTTGAAGTTTGATGAGACAATTAAGAAATTTGGGTTTAAGGCAAATGTAGAGGACAATTGCATCTATGCAAAGTTTAAGAATGGAAAATATATTTTCCTAATCCTATATGTGGATGATATCCTGCTTGCTAGCAGTGATAAAAGAATGTTGCAAGAGACAAAAATGTTTTTGTCCTCTAATTTTGATATGAAAGATCTTGGTGAGGCTTCATATGTTCTGGGCATTGAAATTCACCGAGATAGAAGAAACGGGGTCTTAGGACTATCGCAAAAGACATATTTGGAGAAGATCCTAAAGAAATATAATATGCATGCGAGTAAAGCCACACCTGCACCAATAGTGAAGGGCGATAAGTTTGGGGATTTTCAACGCCCCAGGAACCAGTATGAGATCGATCAAATGAAAATGGTTCCATATGCTTCAGCAGTTGGTAGCTTACAGTATGCACAAGTGTGCACTCGCCCTGATTTGGCTTATATCACCGGAGTACTCGGTAGATATCAAGATAACCCAGGCATAGAGCACTGGAAAATGGCAAAGAAAGCTCTGCGGTATGTGCAAGGCACAAAAGACCTCATGCTAATATACAGAAGATCTGATTCTCTAGAGATAAGGGGATATTCAGATGCAGACTTTGCGGGAGACAAGGATGATAGAAAATCCACGTCAGGTTATGTATTCACTCTCGCAAAGGGAGCTATTTCGTGGAGAAGCTCTAAACAAACTCTGGTTGCATCATCCACGATGTATGCAGAGTTTATAGCATGCTATGAGGCAACGTTGCAGGCCAAGTGGCTAAAGAAATTTATACCCGACTTGAAAGTGGTAGATTGTATTAATAGACCACTTAAAATGTACTGCGATAATGAGCCTGCAGTATTTTACGCTCACAACAACAAGTCGAGTAACGCTACCAAACCAATAGAAATAAAATTCTATGTTGTGAAAGATAAAATCCAGGATCAGACTATAAGTCTGGAGCATATAAGTACGAAAAATATGCTTGCGGATCCGCTCACTAAAGGTTTACCACCCAGTGTGTTTAAAGAACACATTACCGGTATGGGTTTAAGGGAAAGCCTCATGATCACTGGATAATGGCCCAAGGTACGATCCTTTGCAATAGAGAAGTTTATTGTGGCTGATTAATCTAATTGAAATGTCAATTTTGATGACTCATGCTCAATATGCTTTTTTGTTATGAAGTGGATGTCAAGCGAAGAGCTTAAGGTAAGAAAACATAAAGTGAGATCGAGGGGGAGATTGTTAGGTCGATCTCCACCACCACGGCCCAAAGGCCGTGATGGGCTCGGTCCATGCACCCTGATCGGGGGAGCCCAACCTAGTTTTGGTTGGTGGGCCCCCGTTGCACAGTGCTATAAAGATGGGGTGGGGGCTAGGGCGCTCATCATGAGGTTGACCGCGCCGCCAGCACCCCACCTACAAACCCTACCGATCGAGGGAGCACTGGAGCAGCGGGAAGCTCCACCTCGACCGCCGCCGACGTCTGGGTGGGTGCGGCGCACACGGTGCCACCGCCCCGACCTCAACCGTATCATCCCCTCCGCTCCAGCGCCACCTCAACCCGCGGCCGCCCCTGCGACCGCCACCATCACCATGGCTGCCGACCCCGTCGCCACTACCAATGGTCTGTGCATCCCTTTTCTCTTTCTAAATGCATTGTTCTAGTTCTAAGGGTTGTATATATGTGTTAGCCAAATTGTTTATGCTATTATTCAAGTTTTACCCGTGAGCATCTACTACTAGTTGATCCTACGAATCTATCACTATTTAGTTTCAGAAACTTCGCACAAAATTTTCGCTCGGAGAACTGTGTCAGTTCATTTCATCTCTTTGTGCACGTAGGTCAATGCAAAGTTTTTTTCTCTTTTTCTTCATTTAAACAGGCCCTAATACAACTGTTGCCGAATAGGAGCAGCCGAGCAGGTCAAGCTGAAGCTGAGAGAAGTAGTTTCAACAAAGAAGCTGCTTGTCCAATCACCAAAATGTAGCACCAAAGTATTCAATTCTACTCCCTTCATTTTAAATTGTAGGTCATTTTGTCTTTTCTAAATTCGTATATTCTGTTATGCACCAAAATTCTATGAATCTAGAAAAAAAATGACCTACAATTTGAAACTGAGCAAGTACTTCAAGTAACTAGATCAGCAAGTTTGAAGCAGCTAGCGCTTGCTGTACATGTAGGTTGTAGCTAGTATGACACACAGCCCACTTCATTCTTAAGTTGCAGCATCCAGTCAAGTACTGTTCAGGAAACCATGCATGTAATTTGACATTTGTTAGTAATAACACAACATACCATAATAAGAAGTCAACGTGCGCAAGCATCGCACTTATTACAGGAAACCATACAAATTCAAATATGTGAGCATGGACACAACCATTATGCTCAACCAGCCACAGCACACTTCTGTCGATTCAAACTGCGCTGACACACATGCAGAGTAGTATAAAGTATAAGCACACGCACACACAGCATCAAGAATTAATTTACACACAAGCAGAATACAAGGCAATCCATACAGCACACACAAATCACACGATGGTACTCGGATAATGGATGGACTGTTGGCTCGAGAGCGAACTCAGGAGCCAATACGAAAGTGAAAGACGAGACCGGAAAACAAGAGCAAGGAGAGGCGATGTCCCAATAATGATCAAAGAATAATCCGAACCCTTACAAAGTGGTGCGCCCTCTCCTTTTATAGGGAGGCGGAGGGTCACTCCCTCAGTCACATGTTCCCTTTCTACCCCTACCTGCTACAATTGTGCTGGGAATATTCTACTTTAACGGATACAAGGGGAATTTTACATCAGGAAGCCAATTTCGACTTGCTTTCGTCTTCGTATGCACTGAGACGCCCGCTGCATCCCGGCTTGACTCCGCGCTCCGGGCCTCCTCCATCCTTCCTCGTGGACCTGTTCACAAATGGCGGTACACCATGTTAGACCGTTAGAGTCGTGAGGAGGATCGGGTGCTCCTCAGCTGGGGGTCCCGAACCGATTCCCAGGTCGATTCGGTCCGCGCACTTGGTGAAGTCGTTCCGTTAGTCGTAGGATGCGGCGGACCAAAACACGAGTTGATTCGGTCCACTAGTCGCGGAACGCGAGGGGCCGAATCACAGCCTGATTCGGTCCGCTACGTGTGGAACGCGAGGGGGCCGAGTCACAGCCTGATTCGGTCCGCTACGTGTGGAACGCGAGGGGGCCGAATCACAGCCTGATTCGGTCCGCTATGTGTGGAACGCGAGGGGCCGAGTCACAGCCCGATTCGGTTCGCGCACCTACTCGCGCGATGCGACCCGAATCCCTGAAGTCGATTCGGTTCGCCGGGGTGAGCTGCTGACGGGTCGAATCACTGATGGATTCGATCCGCGAGATCTGTAGCCGGAAAAAACGAGTCACAGATCGACTCGGTTCTGTTGAGTCATGGGCTAACGCGAAACAGGCCGTAGCGCAACAAGCAGGTGGCGGAGTTTGCCTGATCCACGTCCCAACATGGACGAATGGAGGAGTGGCTCGGCCAGTGTCAAACCTGGTTCTTCCAGCAGAATGAGCATCTTGCAACATCATCATCTTTCGGTGCATCTCCATTTTCTTGGTCTTGGTTTTCCGGTTGATTATGTTTAAGTTTAAGTCTGTCTTTCTGTTTTCTAATGGTGGCTTCCACCTTTTCAGGGACAATGTTACCATTGAACTCGAGCTCCTTCAATCTAGGAAGTTCGTCGATGCCGGAAAGAGATGTGAATGATGACCAGATGATCTTCTCGAGCTTAGGAGCAGATCCACTGGTGAAAATGATCTCGCTGGTGGAAGAGGAGTCAACAATTAGAAGGTTGAGCTTTGGGAACTCATCTTTGTTGAAGGTAATCTTGCTTACGACACAAGACTTGTCCAGGAGCACTAGGCAGCGCATCTTTTGTCGCCTTGCAAGGATTTGTAGATGATCTTGCTCCAGCAAGGTACCATAAAGAGTCAGCTTGGCTATTTGCTTGGCATTGTTAAATAATGATAATAGCAAACTGCGGTTGCTGCTATTGTTCAGGTCGAGCTCTTCCAACTTTTGGAGACCATCAACTCCATAAACAAACGCTATGTTGGTGAAGGACAAAACCATCTTCTGCAGCTCACGGGCTGCTCCAATCTCAAAGGTGACTTCAGTCCAGTTTGAGCCCTCAACAAGAAGATACTTGAGACATTTGAAACCATCTTTCTTGAAGGTAAGCATACTCTCTTTGCATACAATGCATCGGAGCCTGACACTCTGTAACTTGGGTAGATCAGCAAGGATCTTTAGATCGTCTTGATTCAGTTGTGTATTACTTAGAGTCACCTTGGCAAGCTTGTTGCTTGCATCTTTGGTAAACAGTCCAAGAAGACACACCTTTTGTGTTGTTCCACTAATGCTTAGATTCTCAAGAAGCTTGGGAGGGTGTTTCAGTTTCAGATGGGAGGCAATATCCTTTTGCAACTCTGTGCTTGAAGGAGTGCCATCACATCCAGCTATGGGAAGAGTGATTGACAGAGAACAGAGGGATTCTTGTAGGTCGCTGATTGTTCGAAGCAAATTCCTGAGGCAGTTTTCCTTGTCGTCAATAACCACTCCCAGCTTCCTAAGCATGAATAACTTTCCAATATCTTTCAAATCTTGACTATTACGTGCCTTGACATTGCATAGTACCTCCACATTTACCATCTTTTCAATTCTTTCAGGAATTTGGACACAAGATACTTCACCAGCTCCAATAGTTTTGACAGTGTTGGAACTGCTTGGACTCAGATAAATGTGACCAGCAAGCAGACGCTTCAGCTTTAGGAGTAGGACACTTGCTGTTGCATCCTCACACACCTCCGTCTGCCGGATATCCAATACCTCAAGCTCTCGGAGGTTGTTGATTTCGGTGGGCAGCTTGTTGACATCTGTTCCCTTTAGGCTCAAATACTTGAGTAGTAACATCTTGCTGCAGATGAGCTGGAGGTACGCATAAAGTTGTTTCTTCCCACCAGAGAGCTTACAGCCTTCTAAATCTAGCACCTTGAGCAGGGACACTCGAGATGATTCATAGAGCCTTTTGAAGAATTTATCAATTCCATCAGACCTGCGGAGTCGAAGATCATTAAAAATGGAGAAGTGGCGAGCCAAATGATGTGAGAGACGTGTCTCCACAATATGTTGTTTTCTAGCAATCTTGGTAATTAATCCATGAACTAGATCACCAACTATGCAACTCTTGACCTTTCCGGTAGCACCAACGTCAGTAGGATAAATAAGCCACCGCTTAATGAGCTCATCAAAACACCGATTGGCCCAACGCACAGAATTGGGCCAATCATCATGGAATATCAACCCTTCTGCAACCCACCGTCCAATCAAGATTGAGCGCCTGATCTTCTGTCCCGGGGGGAAGATAGCTGTGTATAGCAAGCATGACTTGTAATCTTTAGGCAAGTCATTGTAGGAGAACTTGAATACTTTCTTAGCAATGAGGTTCAATGATTTTGTCGACGGCAAAGCCTGCAGATCACTGCGCAGCTTGTGTACCTCTTCATTGCTCCTCTTGGGGTTAGCAAACAAAGCATGTGTGAAGATCTTCATGCAGAATTCATGTGGCTTACACTCCTCCAAGATTTCACGATAAATTTGGGGGTTGTAATTGCCTTCATTCTTCTGACAAGTAGTAAACTCGAGTACCATATCATGGTAGAGGCCTACAAGAGAATAGTCTATAGGTTCCCGTTGTGGGTAGCAAAATTTTCTAGCTTGTTGAATGTCCATTGTGGTGGTTAGGATCAGTGCATCAGCACTGCATTCTAGTAGGCTCAGAGCATTTCTAGAATCCTCCCATCTAGATCCATCCAACATCTCATCGTCTTTGAGTATAATCAGGGGACAATCTCCATTCAGGTGTTGTTTAATCTCATCCACGAGCCCTTTAATCTTCAGCTGTTGTTTAAACTCATACTTGGTTTTATCAATCTTCTGAGCCATTTCGCCAAAAGTAACTTCTGGTTTTGGACCCAGATCACTCGGCTCGCCTATTGCCAGATTCTTGTTAGCTTTGCTTTCTTTCAACTCCCGTAAGATCTCTTCTAAGATCTCTTGAATAATATCTTGTTTAATATGATCCTCACCCAGTGTAGTGTTCTTCGTAGATTGCTTGGTTGTTGCTGATATGTCTAACTGCTCGTTCTTTAGCGGATTGCTTCTCCTTGTGTTTGGGTCTGGGAATACAATGCGCAGGATGTATTCATATTGGGATATAGGGAGAAGAATTGGAGCCTTCTCTTGTCTTCCATCAGGAGAACCGGCTCCTCCTCCTTCTCCTCCAGTGGCAGCTTCTCCTCTTCCTGCTACTGCTCCTCCTCCTCTAGCAGTAGTGGCATCTCCTTCTCCTCTAGCAACAGTGGCATCATCTCTTCCTCCTTCAGCAGCAGCCTCTATATGTTCTTCAGTCTTCGTGGACTTCTCCTTCCTTCCATCAAGAGAAACATCTCCTCCTCCCCCAGTGGCAGTTTCTCCTCTTCCTGTTGCTCCTCGTACTCCTCCATCCGTAGTGGCATCTCCTCCTCCTCCAGCAGCTTCTATATGTTCTTCAATCTTTGTGGCCATCTCCTGCCTTCCATCAGAAGAAGCATCTCCTCCTCCTCCTCCTGAAGTGGGAGCTTCTCCTCTTCTTGCTCCTCCTCCTACTTCTCCATCAGCAATGGCATCTCCTCCTCCAACAGCAACGGCATCGTCTATTCCTCCTCCACCAGCAGCTTTCATATGTTCTTCAATCTTCATGGACTTCTCCCTTTTATCAGGAGAGGTAGCTCCTTCTCCTCCTCCTCCTCTTATAGTGGCAGCTTCTCCTCTTCCTGCTGCTCCTCCTACTCCTCCATCAGCGGTGGCATCTCCTCCTCCAGCAGTAGCGACATCGTCTCTTCCTCCTCCACTAGTAGTTTCCATATGTTCTTCAATCTTCGTGGACTTTTCCTTCTTTTTATCAGGAGAAGCACCAGCTCCACCTCCTCCTTTAGTGGCAGATTCACCTCTTCCTCGTGCTTCTCCAACTCCTCCATAAGTAGTGGCATCTTCTTCTCCTCCAGCAGCGACGACGTCTCTTCCTCCTCCAACAGCAGCTTCCATATGTTCTTCAATCTTCGTGGCCTTTGCTTCCATGAGTTCTTGAAGCTTCTCTGCTAATATTGTGATGACGCTTTCATAGCATGATGCTAACATTTCTTTCGTCTTCACTTGGCCTTGTTGAGAAGCCACAGCAGACGACTGAAGCAGCAGCTGAAATAGTATGTCTACGTCCAGGTCCAGCAGCTCCATGCTCATGTTTTGCTCATAGTGTCGTCGAAGAAGCTCCAGGATCTTATCACCCTTCAGTGGTCGAGCAATGATGTCTCCCTTGATCTTGTCAAGCTTGTGGTAAACCTCCATTTCTTTGATCCTCTTCTTGATTTTTTCAAGCGCGGCCTTCTTTTGATAGTAAATGGCCCATTTTTGGCGGTAAACTTCCCAGTCGCTTGTTTCTTGTTGCTGCGGTTGCGATTTGGAATCCTGAAGCTGCTGGATCTCCCTTAGGATGTAGTAGAGAACCTCCTTGGGTCGTAACCGTAGAAAGTCATGATGCACTGCCGGAAGGTAACCAAGAGAATGCGATGGTAGCCAAGACATATGCCCCTTTCAGGTGAGTAAATCAAATTTTCATGTGCAATAGCGAGAGCGTCTGCTGGATCTATGTTTGGTGCCACAAAGGCGATGGATTGTGTCTCCTCTGCACATGCCTTAATCCCATTTGCCCACTCCATCAGCTGGCCCGTGACATAATCCTCCAGAGTGTGAGGCTGGAAGAAGGCTCTTGGACCAAAATGATCGGCGGCGGATACCACCATCCCGATGATCTGATCTCCACTGCCATCTTCTTCATCGTCTCCGGTGACATCGCCGCCTCGTGGAAGAGAAGAACCTGGCCCCGCCGCCGGAGGAGACTGCTCCGCCTTCCCCGGCGCCGGTGAGTTCGCCGCCGGGACGTGCACGTCGTACCTCTGCCGGCGCTCGCCGACGTCACGCGCCCGCTCCTTGAGCTGGCGCAGCTGGGTGGCCGCGCGGTGCTGCGCGACCAGCCTCTGCATGTACCAGGGCGCCCACCAGAGGTAGCGCGGTGCTTATGAGTTATTCGTTGCTAGCATGGCTAGGACTCTTTAGTTGTTCTTCAGATGCCACGCAACCCAAACTGCCAAGCAAGAATCTATACTTATGAGGTTAAAGCTACGGGTAGCCATATCCATCCTTGGTTACAATTTTGGTACCAGAAACTTCTACCCAACGCACAAGTCATTCCTAGTCTCACTCTTCCTGCAAGCGGGCCCGTCTGCGGGCGCCTGCAGGCCACCGCATCAGCCCTGCACGTAGAAAATAGTTAAACCGCAGGTGCCCGCCGGCGCTGATCCACTCCTCGCAATTTCCTGCCGGGCTTTGCAGGCAAAACGCTAGCAGGTTTGCGGCACCTGCAGAGTCCGCACACAAGCCTGCAAGGTCACACGAGACCCACAAGCGACTGTATCCTGGCGCTTGATGAGCTTGTCCTACGTGGCGACGTCACCATGCGGTCGCTGCTGCAGACGAACAGGCGCCAACGAGATTGCCTGGTTGAGGCCGATGGTTGATGTGGGTGCGGCGCGCTTTGGCAGCACGTGCCGAGCTGCCGACGACGACGTCCGACAATGCTCTCGTGCGGGGCCAAGCAGGCGCTGCAGGCGATGTGCGGGGCATGGCAGGTGTGCCGCTCGAGCCCACAAGTTTTCGCAGGCGTGTCCGCTTTAGCCTGCAGCTCAAGAAGCGGGTGCCTGCAGAGACCCACTAACAAGTTTTTGCGGGCTCGATCTGGCGGGCTCGCAGGCAGGCCCGCGCCCGCTTGCATCCTGCCTACTACTAGCGCCGGACGCCGCCCCTAGCGCGGTGGATCTCCGGGTTGCCGCGGTAGAGGTAAAGGTCAAGGCAGTTATTGCAGTCCTGGGCGAGTACCCGCACCTGGTTCATCCATGTGCGCACCTGCTCGCAAGGTTTACATTTCCATAAATAAAAAATATCGAATAGATAGAAATAAAAAAATCGACATTTTTATTTTACATAGAAATGAATATTTTTTGAAGGAAACATAGAAATGGATATAAATCCTGTCTAAACCATACAACATAAAAGCTACACATTATAACATTGAAAAATGAGAGAATGCGACTGGGAGCGAGGCATGGCTGAGGCGGCGGCTCTAACTAGCATATGGAGAGTTTGGTCGGTGGAGTGGAAGAAAATAGATGGATTAGGACTAGGAGACCAGGTACGTGCCTTTTATGAGGTTGTGGGTGGGCCAAAAGTGTGCACATACTATGAACTAGCCGGCTAGTGGTTCAAAATTCGGACACTGATATTTTTTTAGTGATGATTTCATTCTATCGTTAATACAGAACTATCGGAAATCTATCGGTGATGATATATATAAAACCTGCCTGCTCATCGTGTTCACCGCCGGCCGGAGCCATCCGGGCCAAGTGCACAAGGAAGCTGCTCATGCTCTCCATCTCCTCCTGGATGAACTGGACGTCGCCACGGACGCCGCCCAGCAGCGCCATCTCGTTCCGGATCACGCCCAGCAGCGAGCTCACGGCGCCGGACGCGAGCTCCGCCATGGCTCCCTCCTTCTCGACCGGCCACCGGCTGGTGGTCTCTGGCTAGCTGGGGGAACTGGGTTACGTGGGGGTGTGCACTCTGCATACATGGGCATGCATATGCTTGTGCTGATGAGTTATTCGTTGCTAGCATGGCTAGGACTCTTTAGTTGTTCTTCAGATGCCACGCAACCCAAACTGCCAAGCAAGAATCTATACTTATGAACAGCTAGCAAGCACTTCAGGAGCACGCAAGTTACAGGGTTGGGGGGGGGGGGGGGGGGGGGGGGGGGGAGGTTAAAGCTACGGGTAGCCATATCCATCCTTGGTTACAATTTTGGTACCAGAAACTTCTACCCAACCAGGCCCGTGCTTGAGCATGTGCAGCCGGTGCACTCGTACAGGGCTACCAATTTGAAAGGGCCCAAAAAATATATTTACCAGGTACAACATCCCAACAGCCAGCCGCCAGCAAACCCAACGAACCGTTTTTCTGATTGCAATTACTGCCGCTGCCGACGCCTCGTCTTTGTTTCGTCGTCCAATTTCAATCCGCCCAGGCTGATCGTTCGTCTACTCGTCTGCAACTGCATGCTCATTCAATCCCCTCAGCCCTCAGGCCTCTCCGTTTCTGGCGAGTGGTGCAAGCAGAGAGGGCAGCACGTAGCACTCTGCAGCAGGACTGGCCTGAGGAGTGCTCACTGCTCAGCATCCAACCACAACAATTCAGCCAAAGGAGCGGCCGGCACCGCGTCACACAGGTACATTACAAATCAAAATTTTTATTTGACTATTTGGTAATTGATGTAAAACTGTGCATCATTATGTTTGATTGTTTATTACGTTTTCCTCATCTTTTGTCGTATGCATATAGTATTGCAAGGTTGAAGCCATGTTTTTGGCAAATCGATCTAGAAAATACGAGTCAGGTCAAAAGCATAAAAAGAAGCAAAGAGTAGATAATTTGATTAGTCCTTCATTAATCAGACACCTGATTAGGGCAATGGTAATGTTGACATTAATCCTATATAATATACATCATATTATATCTATTTGTTTGTTGTTATAACCCACACTATTAGGCCTCACTTTCAATTTCGTACAGGGCCTCGGTTTACGCCGGCACGGCCCTGACCCAACGCACAAGTCATTCCTAGTCTCACTCTTCCCCTTAGTTTAATTCTACATCGATTGGCAAAAGTAATCATATAGGCAACACAGACTTTTATATGATTTTCATTTGGTCTTTTGGAAGGAAGGCACTTGATTCATCGCCTCTGTCATGGTTTTCATCTTTGGTCTCTTGGAAGGAAGACATCTGATTCAACTCTTCTGTTTTGATCTTTTTATCTTTGATATATTTTGGAAGGAGGGCATTTAATTTGGTTCATCTCTTCTGTTACGATTTTGATCTTTAGTCTTTTCAAAGGAAGGCATTTGATTCATATCCTTTGTTATGATTTTTTTATCATTGGTCTTTGGGAAGGAAGGCATTTGATGCATCTCCTTCATCTGTTACGATTTTGCTACAAACTTCTACCCAACACACAAGTCACTCCCGATTCCCTCATGCACACGGCACACATGACACACACTTTGGAAGCCTCTTGTTTGTCCCAAGTCAAACAATTTTAACTTAGTAATCAACATCTACAAGATTATTTAGGTTAACCACATAATATTGATGTTATTATACTTGTATACAAAATAATTTCAGAATATGTTGTTCTTTTTTACTTGCCATAATATGTTTTCTTTATATATTGAAATATTCTATTCAGGAATGTGACGTTATCCTAATTGACTTGTATCTAGAACCAAATGTAGAGTCCCTTTGGCAGGGCTCCACGAATGGATTCACCAAAGCCCTGCCACGGGAGAAAATTTCTCTGGCTCCATGCATGGAGCAATTGGTGGAACTGAAAACGGCTTCCACTGGGACGGAGGAGCCATAAATTGTGGTTCCGCCAGCTCCAACCCGTCCCCACAATGATGGGGGGCCGATTTTCCCCGAGTTTGTATAGGAGAGAGGTTGTTGACAGCGAGGGTGAGGCGGAGATGGGGGAGGAGATGCACGGCGGAGGTGGGGTGGAGTCAGCCGTGGACAGGAGGGAGGCGAGGAAACGGCCGACCGAGGCGAGGGAGGAGACAGACGGCAGCGGCGGCGACGGTTGCGGGCTAGTGGTGGGGGATGGCCGACCGAGGCGGGGAAGGGGACGGCCGTGGGCTAGAGATGGGGATGGACGGCCGGCGATGCTAGGGGGCGGAGGAGGAGGAAGAACCGACGGAAAGAAGTGACCGGCCTGGTGAGATCGGATAAGGAAGGGAGAGAAGGGAAAAGGAAGAAAAAAAGAGAAGAAAAAAACAAGGTGGGAAAAGAAGGAAGAAAAAAAGAAAAAACAATGGAGAAAGGTTAATAAAAGAGCAAATGAGAAATTATTGTCTTAAACTATAATTACATTTATTAATCTTTTTAGTTTTTGGAAAATCATATTATAAATTGAGAGAAAACATAAAATACATCACTACCATGAGTATGTTGGTGAAACAAGTGGAGCCATTTTGCCAAACGTTTTTGAAAACGGCTTCTCCTGCACCAATGAATCCGCTCCACTAGAGGAGCCGGAGCCAGAGCCAGAGTCATTTTTTAGGAGCCGGAGCCCTGCCAAACAGACCCATAGTAGTAGAAAGTGATGTGTGAACATGCTGCTCGATGGTCCAAAGCTAAGGCTAAATTGGACCCGGAGTACAAGAACTATGTAGGAGCATGCAAATTAGTCCGAGAACTTGTAATTTGATTGCCCCCGATACAAGAACTTGTTGCTTTGGTGCGTATATGGTCCAAGTGTTGACACGTCTTAGACTAATTCGCACGCACCTACATAGTTCTTGTACTGTGGATGGAATTTACTTTTGAAAATACAACTCCTATTGGAGTGGCCTAAGGCTACATTACTTATTATAGCGCAATGTCAACATTGTCATGATGTGACAAAGAAATAATAATGAGAGATAAGCGGGGTTTTATCTAGATGGAAGCACATGGGAAACTTTAGAACATATTTACCCTATCTATAAACCAACATATTGGAACAATGCCCCCATTTGTCATCAACCCAATGCACATGTAGTTGTTCTTTGGTATTCTTAGAATCATTTCATAAACATGAAACCACCCATTAGAATTGTCTAAGTTGTTTCTACACATCAGTTTATTGTCATTCTAGTGAAATGACAATCTTGAATATAACAACGTGATACAAAATATTAGGATTAACCTAAGACTACTCTCAATTAATAAGTTGTCACATAAACAGAAGTAGTGGCATAGCATCAAAGAAGAAATAGCGCAAACTAGTTTTATCTAGACAACACCATCTACTCGCTCCAGTTGCCGCGCCGACGCAGAGACAATGTTGATTCCACGCCGCGCTGCCCGTCGGCCGTTGCGCCATGCTTCCTTCCCAGATCTGCGGCTCTCGCCGGCCAACGCGCTCGCTCTGTGCTCCTGTCGCCACACTGGCTGCTGCACAACCGGGGCTATGTTCAGAGAGAGAGAGAGAAATGATAGAGATTGATAGATGAGAGAGAAGCTACGAAAGATCCTATCATTCTCATCAATCAAGCCGAGGAATCACGGCCTCACAGGGACTGATTTTTACCCCTATTGCATTATCAGTAAAGCCCTTTCCAAATACGTGTTTTAGTTCTTACAAAAATACGCGCATTGGATACAAGTATAATATTATTATAGAAGGACTGCAATGTAACAATTCCATTTTTATTTCAGATCCATTTTTACCTTCTAAAGGACATTTCTTTAGAAAGAATAGAGGTCAAGTATAATATTGTTAGAAGGCTTATTTTTATTCAAAGTAGGATACGGATCAATGCATTATAGTTCATACTCTCTCCCTACGAATCTTTTACAATTTCAAACGGAGGGAGTAGCCATCAATTTGTTTTTCTATTCCAACCAATGAGCGCACTTTATAATATCAGATATTTTGGCGGTGAGGTCCATCTTACATCTTACTACGTCAGGGGAAAACATGTCGCAAAGAACTGTGAATTCTGACCTACAAGTTTGATCAGCAGGTATCAGAAGTATAGCCAAATGTAGCTGGGAATTTGCACAAGCGCTAGTCGCAGTTCAGTACAGAGTAACTATGGCATTAGCTAGGTATGAATCAGCATGCATCAGAACTATAGCCAGACATGATTGGGAAATTTGTAGAAAAAGCTCTACAAACAGATTCACAGTTCAGTACAGACAACAGAGCACCTATAAGGCTATAGCATTAGTTCTGAATAAGTCAAGGCAGGGGATACAGGTATTTACAGGACAGTCACTACCACCAAATCAATTCCAGAATCAGCAATATGCTAACCGTTTCGCCGTTCTGTTCTGCTGCCAAATACACCACTGCTGCTTTCTTCTTGAGATGATTGTGTAAGGCTTAAGCAAAGCTGCCCTGGCAAAGAATCTGTGAGGCTTGAAGAGGTTGTCAGGGCACTCCCGAGGCGGGAACATTCACGCTCTGGTGACGATGATGCTCCTGGAAAGAGCTGCAGCTCCTGAGGCTGTGGTGCATAAACTTCAACATCATTGGCAGAGTGATGCAGCGGTGATACTGCATTCCTTTGGTGCGCCATGCCTGCAGAGTTTAAATTAGGAATGTTGCTCCACATCTGACATGGCACGGAGTGGGTGTGGGTCACCAAATCAGGACTTGCTGTGTTCGGCACTGTATGTGACATCCCAGGGCTGCTTAGACTGAGTCTGCCATTCCCCATCCTTGCAAAGAGCTCGTTTGCTAGTTCTGATATTTGGGATTTGAGTGTAGCATTCTCCTCTTGCAGCTCGTTCCTCTCTGAACTGACCTGTCAATCAGTATACTTTAGGCTTAACAGTTGCCATGCAGATAGTAATCTGAAATGTCTACAAAAGTGCTACACCAAGAAAGCAGTGCAATTAGTGTAGTAACCTCAAATGAGAACGATAAAATGTTAGCGGAAGTTTATCGAATATGTCAGTCAGTTTCGCATCTCCAGTTAGTTTCAATGAATCATTGACTGGATTCACGAAAGATAAAATGTCCTACTTTTAGAAGCGTTGTTTATCCTTCTGAACAAGGAAAGTAATAACAGTAGATGATTAAGGTTTTCAAAAGTGTGCACTAAACCCTTCTCCCAGCCCTCAGGTCCATAATTTGTCTCCATCCTTTGAGAAGCACAAGAATTCATGCAGTACATAGCATGTTAAAAGATTTAGAGAAAGAATATATCAGTGATTGAATTCGGAAACTCACATATTGACGTTCCGATAGAAGAGCAGATTGTTCCTTTCTAAGAGAATCTACTTGAGTAACCAGATCACGCAGTACTCGTGCAGCATCACCTAGAACTGTTGCTTTTCCTGTATTCTGTCGATCAAGATCTGTAATAGCAGAACTATGTTGATCAATGTCTTAGTTATTTATAGCCAAACCAACAACCATAGCATACAGTAATGTAAACTAACGCAATGTTCTGCAAACAACAGGAAGACACGATAATGACTATCCAATCATATTATATGGCACGCGATGGAAAGCAAAAGGCATCAATGTTCATCGTAACTATGCAGTTCAGCAGGATGGAACTCCCACCAAAATCCATGACTGCATGGTATATCAGCAAGAATTATCGACAGAGTAGTGTTCCATTCAAAAGCACGGCATAACATTAATTTCTTAAATATGGATAACTTTGAAGCAGTAGCAAATTTAGAAGTAGAACTTTGGCAGCCAAATTAGAAGTTCTTTGCAACACAACAATCACAAACCTACTCAACACTGATGGTGCTAGCATCATAAGACAACTCAAGATATCCTTAATGACATGGTTTATTCATCAAGAGGCAATAGTATGATGATCTGTCAAAGGAGGAGAATCAAAAGCAAAGAAGCAAAGGATTGCAAATAATTTCTGAAAGTAAAAAACTTAGTAGGGGCTAAATAACGAGATGATGACAACTTTTGTTGAAACTTTGTTCGCAGAGTTAACATGTGGTGGAGCACTCAATTCACGTGGGGATTTTTTTTATTTGGGAAATTTTAAGGAATGGACTCAGTAGATCTTTAGACAAGAATGGAAATGAGGTGAGTTCTCTAAGACGATACATTAATATACCAAATGGTGCAGATACACTGCATCCTGAAAACAGAATATAAGCTAATTTAATTTAGAATTTCAATCATCGCTGAAAGTGCATGTATCCTAGCTGCCATTAACAGATGAGCTCAAGTGGAGAACAGAATGATGGAATTTAAGGGCAGACACTGATATCTTGCTCTATAACAGATAGGCAATACTTGAAGCATATTGTACTAACCTAGCATACTGCCGAGCTCAAGAAAAAGTTCATTTAACTGATCACGCTTGAGCTTCTCTCGTTCAGCTTTATGGATTTTCTTTGGAGTTGTTTCTTGAGATATTTGATCAAGAGACCTGCAGCAGAAATATGTTCAGGAAACAGGAGAAAAAATGCAGCTGCAATAGGAATGGGTAGGCTGAGTGAGGGGGTACACTACTAGAGAAAAATAAGTATGTGAAAAAAAATGGACATCACTATATTTCAGAACAATCTAAATGCTGAAATGTAAGATATGCAATTTAAAGTTATTGGTAGTTTGAGATTAGGTCAATCTGGACTCCAAGAGATATTACATGTCAACTTTGAACTAAACATATCCGACTGACAGTTTAATATAAAATTGCAAAGTAACACTTGTTTCTTTGAGTTTGCCAACTTGATTGAGATTTAAAACAATAGCCTGCTAGCAACAACTACTATGGTCTACATACTTCATTTCTAATGTGGCAAGTGGTGACCTATAAAGTTCATCCGAAAGGTGCCTAACTGTAAACTTCTTATATGACTCTGCCCAGAGTCATACCACAGGATTGAAGGAAGCAGGACCCATCTGCACATCTCTTGTCCTACACAGTCTTTGCTCTTTAGTTCTACCCGATTTCTTCTAGTCACTTCAATTAATATATGCGTTATGGTTTATATTTAGGGAATTTTCTCTTTCAAATGTTGTTGTAAGTTCAGATAAAAGGATAAAACAAGAAAGAAAAATGAAACACACAACTACCACCGGGTTCATACACTTTTACAGAGATGCAGGTGAAAATAACAATTCTATGGGACCATGTGAGCCTGCTTTACTTATGCAGATATAATCATGAATTTCATGCAAGTTGTGGCCCTGTACTGGCCCATCAAACAATTCCATCTGACATGGAAAATGAGCAAGCAGCAGAGCAACTAGCCAAAGAACTACAATAGGTGAAGAAGCAAAACCAAGTCAAACTAGAAGGTTGAACAGAAATGCAAAATTTAAACATAAAATGTTTCTTTGTGGCATTTAAAACATTTATTCACAGATCACATTCTACCTTATATTGTGCATGAATGAGCAACTTAAATCATAGCTTGCAGTAGATCAAATAAAGAATCTGACGATGCTGTCATTGTCTGATGGACAGTAGCAATTTGTATGCAAGTGTTTTCCTCTATAACAATCAACCACGATAGATAGTTGACTAACAGCTGATGCAGTAGTAAATGCACTTAGTTTCATCTGCATGGTAGTTCATGTTCATTTTCTTTACCTTTATAGTTGTATACTCTACAGTAAAATTTATTATCTCAGTAAGATACACGCAACTAGAGTGTTTTTTTTACTGCTATGAAATGGGAACAAATACGGTCAGGTGTGCTGTAGACTAATCAGCCATAATGAAGAAAATATATTACTGCTATGAAATAAGTGTTTTTTTATCCTATAATTAGAGGCTAACCCAAGAACAGGCGTCTCGGCAGCCGCATTGGAACTTCCAGGCAGTGAATCTGAGCTTTCTGTGTCAGCCCACATACCTAGATCAATATTCCTGCATTACAAAATGAGTATTTACTAAGCACTAAAACAGATGAAACCAAGTGTAACAACAAGTCGGCAAGGCCCACTAATACAGGCTGCAAGCTATCCGAACACCAAATTCAATCACTTTAAACCTCTGGGATTTCATGGCAAGCTATACCACGGCATTATCAATTGCTCACAAATACCACAAGAACTAAACTTTTAACCCCCTAAGAAAAGAAATAAGAATCAGAAACACTGTATCTCAGAAATAATTATATCAGCCGCATATAACCACAACAAGAAATCAACTTTATGTGTGGGCTTTGTTCAAGGATCAGATCAACAACACAAAAATTGATCTGAACCTGCATCAGGAACTCAATATGGCTACCTTTACTAATTGCCGTTACTATCAATTGCTCCAATAACCTATCAAATATGGCCACCTTTACCAATCCAACAACAGAAGCATCCTAAGGATTGCTCAAAAAGAAAGAAACCTAAGGACAGTAGAAGATAAATCAAGCTATCTACACTTTCTTTTGCAGCAGCAACAAAAACCATGAGCTGCTCATGCAATCAATCACAAAGCTGTAGCCAATCCAATCCTACTGGCTTTATCCAAATTCAATCCACACAAAGATTGAAATACAGAATTACAGATACTTCAAAGCACATCAAAGTAACCCTGAAACACACCCCAAAACACATCTTCTTTCTCTCCGACCGCAGCATCAAAACAAAGAACTGTGCAACCGATCCAAATACCATATAAGGCACCAGCTTTCGCAATGAATCCAGTTGAATTCGCCACCTAGACACCTCAAGAAACTAACCCACTTTCTACCACCCTCCCTACTCTGTACTCTGTACTCTGTACCAACTGAACCATGCCCGCACAAAGAACCAAGCTTTGATCCCCCCAAATTCAGATCAAGAAACGATCTTTGCGGCGCGGGTACCTCGGCCTCGATGGATCTTGATCCCTGGCGACCGGCGCCCGGCAGCGGTGGCTGACGATCGCCCCGGAGATGGAGGGTGGCCGGATGCGCGCGTGCAGGTGCAGGGGACGGCTGCCTGGGGGAGTGGGGAGCTAGTGCGGGGAGGGAGGGAGGGGAGCACACGCACGCGGGCGCAGGGAGCGTGTGGCCGCCACCCACCCGCACAGTTGGGTGACCCAGGCGGCAGCGCGGCGACACATGGCGTCGCAGCCGGCCCCACCGCCCACGGGAATTCCCGGGGTCGACGCAGATATGGATGAGGAAAAAGCTTTGGTAGGATTGGATCGGGACAGGACGACGAAGGAGCTCCCGATGGATTGGGATGGGATGGAAAATCGGTCCCAGCCAGGTCGCTTCGTCGACCTGTGATTGTCGTGCCACGTCGACATGTAATCAACTTTGCTGGAGGAACATTTACTATAATTTTTTTAAGACCGTTATTATAGGTAAAGAAATATTCTTTCAACTAACTGCAACTGGTAGAAAGTGTATCCAAGACGAATTTTGACCGTGAACTTTGCGTGAGCGTGTGATACCATGGTAGTATGTCTAGTTAGTATCGAGTAACCCCAATTATGGCATGTATTTTTCGGTCTCTATTATTTTTCTTGACTCCAATGTGTCTTCATCACTGCCAAGGCACCTCGTCCTGCCCTTGGTTTTGTCTTCGAATAAATTTAGTGATGAAATCTGTTGCAACACTAACCTTTTAGCATGTAATGCCTCTGCTAGCCACCATGGAAGCGGTGGCCCACCTCTGGTCGCCGATGGTGTCGCCGTCGTACCATGCATCTGCGACCGCCTCCGGTGACCTTCCATTAACGTAGGGAGGAATATGGGTAAGTTAGGGAGCACAACGCGAGTCCACCTTGTAATGCCCAAGTGGTTGGCCCTCCAAGGCAACAACCTATACTTATAATAAAAAATTGTATACCTTCACGATGAAGTTTTGATTTATTTTGTACTCGCGTGCTTTAGAGAAATCAAGAGAACGACACGTAATGGATATGTGGCATTTAAATGTCGTGGAAGAACGACGCATGGACACATTGCCTTATTATGTGTCATGCACGACATTGGTCATTAAGGAGTTGACACATAAACAAACTAATGAGGTGTCAACTCGAGGCATTCTAGTAATTTGGATTATCTGGCAAACTTGTGAATATTTGGATGTTAGAGGGTAAAAAGTTTGGAGGGATTTTTGCATTAATTCTTTTACATCCTAAAACATCAAGATTATTGCTTTTGGATCTTCTTGCATTGAGATATAGGATTTGCTTTTGTTCCCCGAGTTGATTGGTGTAGCTTTGTCTCGCTAGATGGTGAGTTGCTTTCGCAATTTTTGGAACCCTAAAAGGGCTTTTTGCAAGGTGTCCTAAGGGATTTTGCTTTGGTTCCCTAGGAATTGTTTTTAGAAGGACAATGCTTTGGTGGGTAAAATAGAAAATTATAGATGGAAGTTGTGTACTTGAACGAAAGCATACATTTCCAAAACAATCCAATGATCATCTCATGAGACATGTACCCTAGGTACATTGTGCAAATAAATTTTCAATCATATACGAATGTACGTACACAACCAATGTACATATGAGGTATGTAAAATATTGTATGAGATGCAAATATGTAAACTAACTATTTACGAATGCCCCCTTGGGCTCACGTTATGGACTCATATCCTTCGACTTCAATTCTTTAAACTCCGACCCTTTTTGTCGGATGAATCTGCGTTTGCTGGCTAAGTCTACACCTGCCTTCGGCCATTACGCCCTTTGGAGCCCTACACAAATGACACCTTTGCCCAAAAGAGAACACAATTCGTAAAGCCGCGTTATGGTTAGTCATTCGGTTTCGTTAATTTGATCCTTCCGGTGCATGTCCCAAAGGCTCCTCTCCCAACAAAATGGAAGAATTAGTAGTAGTCAGTTAGTATAATTGAACACATATTTTAATATATTTTTTATACCAAACAAGTGTATTTTATTTTGTTTCAAGATCGAGACATAAATAAATTCTCTAAATAGTTACGGAGTCCCTGCATCTACTGGCCCTATTGTGCTCCTTTTTTCAAGCTAAACCATATTTCTAGCTTAATTCAATCACGGAACCTGCTCACCTCAGAAAAATGTTTAACTTGCTTTCATTGTAAGATCCTCTGTTTATAAAAGGAAGTAAATGTTGGAGACAGTCCAACCACAGAACCTCATATACTCTATGTAGCAGTAAATTCGAAAAAGATGCTGTAAAAATCTACTAGAGATAGGAGAAGATTTACAAGAGTAAATAGCAATCAAACACCAAATCTGACATTTATTATCCACATTATACTACCATATAATCCGACTCATGATGAAGAACGGAATAATCCAGCTCGTTTCAGATCTTGGGAGATACAAGCATAAACATAGGAAAAAAAAATAAACATGAGTATAAATATATACCGGCATCCGAACAAACCTGCGGATCATCCACCGGCTGAGCTGTGGGTCCTGTATCTCGAGCCCCTCGGGGCGCGTTTAGATGTTTCGCGAAAAAAATTTACAGTATGTCGGACACACATTTGAAGTATTAAATATAGACTAATTACAAAACTGATTACAGATTATGTCAGTTCATCGCAAGACGAACCTAATGAGTCTAATTAATCCGTCATTAGCACATGTTTACTGTAGCAATTTATTGTCTAATCGCGACCTAACTAGGCTCATTAGATTCGTCTCGCGAAGTACACTCCATCTATATAATGGGTTATTTTTTCGACTACATTTAATATGCCATGCATGTGAGGGAACATCTCGAAAAAAATTTCGCGAAACATAACAGGGCCCGAGGCATCGGTTGCAGCGTGCAGGTGTGCAGTGTGACAAAGGAAACGGAATCCCAGCCGTGCAATTATCAGCGACCCTCTCATGCATATGCTCTTTTCAGTTTCCCCCACCTACTAACATGGATATTGCTCTTCGGTCCTCCTTTTTGCGGCGTTTTAAACAGCTAAAAAATATATGGGTAACCTTGTGTACACAAGGTTTAAAAAGATACTCATTTTGCCACCATCTTCAAATAGCTACTCCAATTGAGTATTTGATTTGGTTTTCGGGCTCAAACACTATTTACGCGCCATCCTGCTAGTGAAACACAATCTCTCAAGTATCAAATGCTACACGACAACATTACACCGTAATTTGTTTGTGGAATCCTATTTACAGTACAAGGTAATATTTGGTAAAATGGGTACCGTCAATTTAAACACGAGTGGAAATCGAGGACCGAGAGGGTAAAACTGGATAACTCTATTAGAAAAACACATGAAACGGAGAGCAAGTTGAAAATTAGGATAATGGGTACATACATTTACTAAATTTGTTTTTTATACTAGCAGAAGGGCACATGCCGCAGGCACGTATTTTAAAAAAGTTGCTAAATTAAAGATGTAGTTAATATGGACTCTTTAGATTAATCTTGAGCGTTCATTCATCACAAAATCCAACGGTGTAGACTCAAAGGTGTAATCGTTTTAAATTAGAGATGTAATCAACATGGACTCTTTAGATTAATCTAGAGCATTCGATCATCATAAAATCCGACGGCGTAGAAGGTGTAAGAGTAAGATTTATATGACCGTCAAATCTTTTGTTCTTTTGTTCTTTATAGTATGGATAAAAATGCCGTCCACGAAATATAATCAAAAGTCCCGAATAGTGAAACAAATAGCTAAGAGAAAACATTGCGCCTCTGTGGATGCGCTCAAGGTCCTTTTGCCTCGGTTGTAAAAAAAAAATTACTACACCAACGGATTCACTAAACACTATTCCATGGGCGCATCCGCATGTGTGCTCGTGCTCTGTTTTATACTAACGATACTACTACCTCCGTCCTAGAAAGAATGCATGTCTGGTATGCGTGTCAGTTAAAGTGATTCATGTTTGACCAAATTTCTAGCGAATTATATTTATATATATGGCTCTAAATAAATTTGTTAAAAAACTACATTTAAAAACAAATCAAATGGTATATATTTCATATCATAAATATTTATACTTTTTTATTTATAATTGGTCAAACAGATTCTAGAATTTCTCGGGAAGCGAGAAATGCATTCTTTCTGGGACAGAGGAAGTATGAATTAACAAAGTTAACGACAATGTAATAGAATATGTTTCTGGGGGTCTGTTTGCATAAAGCCCTCCTCTGTACCCGTGCCGGTGCTCTGTTCTGGTCTCGTCATTTCCACGCCGGTCGTCCGTCGTCTCGTCTGCTCTGCAGACACCACTCCCCACCGCACTTTCCTCCCCCGTGTTCTCTTTCCTCGAGGCCCCAAAAGCACCGAAAGGAGGGGTTGGAGCCGAAGGAAGAAAAAGCGGCGGGGTTCAAGAACTCCGGACTCCACCGCAATCCCCCCCTGCATTCCCACCACCTCCCTAGTAGAGCGCCGGCCGATTCGGGGGTGGCGGCGGCGATGGGCTCCGGATCTTTGCTCAAGGTCCTCGCCAAGAACTTCGACGTCCTCGCAGGGTCAGTCAGTCAGTGCTCTCTTACCCATCCCCCTCGATTTCTTTTCTGGGGTTCCCCATTCGTGTTCGTCCCGGTTCCGACTTCCGAGCGATGTAGCCGCGTGATTCTGGACGCTTTTCTGTTCCACATTGCCGAAATGCAAATGCTCTTTAGCTCGTTGTTTGTGAGGTGCGCGGCGGGAGGTTGAATCGGCCGAGGCTTGAAGTCGGCGCAATGCCTTAGTTTTTGATCGGCGTCAGATTTTGGGAAAAAAAATCTCTGGTTTCGGAAGAGAAGAAATCCTTTTTGGTAGGGTTCAGTTTGCCTCCTGCAAAATCTCGCGCAACTGGATCGACCTCGCATTCCGGTGTACTCCTTATACTGATTAGCCGGAGCGCCGTTGTGTGGAGATGCCTGCATTTTTTGGGGGGAAAAGATGCCTACATTTTTGTTTTGTAGGAATAATAAGGGATTTTTTTTTTTAAAAAAATATCTTTTCGGATTTGCTGGTAAAAGAACTTGCTTTCAGGGGGTTCCGTGATGTTCTCGAGTGCGTTTCGGTTTGCAGCGTTCATTTTCGAGTCTTCTGTTTCGCTCGCCTACATCAGCACGTCTCTTTCTGCTGATCTGATTCAATACCTTTCTGAATGCAAACCCTCGCAGGAACGAAAAGTTACGATGTGAAATGCGATGCACGCGCTGTTGATATGCGATGAGCAAATCTGAATGCGTAGATCAGCTGTCCTGTTCTGTCACTATTGCTTTTCTCTTAGTCGGTCAGCCCTTTTATAAAAGTGCCTGCTTTTAGATTTGTAGTTTTGCTAGTGCCTGTAATTGTAGGTTAGTTCGTCAGTTCCACTTCCTGATTATTTTTTATATATAGAAATGTCCAGTCTTATCTTTTTGGCTGTTTCACATTCCTTTCCATGCAGCAACTTAGGTCACATGGTGAAGAATGGCCCAGCACAATCTGGTGCTGTTTTCTTATAGTTTAGTGGATCGTGGGTTATGTCTTGTAGCGACTGTGATGCATCATTAAAGAAATGGGTGTCCGTTTTGGGACCAGGGTTTGTTAAATCTTAGTGTGAACCGATGTGTGTTGTACCAAGGTACACTGAGCTTCATTTATTCACATAGATAGTGCCACTGCCACATTCAGTATTGATACTGCGATTCATGTGGTCGCTGTGTTGGACCAGTATGTTTTGACATTTCTTGTTGTTAACGTCAGAACACACAAAAACCTATTTACCAAATGATTCCCCTCATATGGTGTAAACCAAACATGTACAATCTAAGGGGTGAATAAGTTTCTTGGGAGTTATTCATGTGTTCCTCTGTTACATTGTACGTACTGATTGTTTCCTGTTACGAACACAGGCAGGCTAGTGATTTACCATTCCTTTTTCTGAGTTGTTTCATCAGTTTGTCTTGTTTTTCTCTGCAGGCCTTTGGTTGCACTGGCTTATCCTTTGTAAGTTGCTCATAGCTTGTATTTTACCTCTGGAAACTCAATTCTTATCATAATAATTTGTTAGTGCTAAAACACAAATGTTAATTCATTGTTATTACAACTTACAGGTATGCTTCAGTTAAAGCAATAGAAACCAAATCACCCATAGATGATCAACAATGGCTCACATATTGGGTGCTGTATTCATTAATAACACTGTTTGAACTCACGTTTGCATCAATTATTCAGTGGTAAGTACTGTTGTGATTGTTTTGTTGGTTTTAGTGTCAATTCACTAGCTAGTGTGAAAATTGGAGATCCTTTTGTAAGGCTTTACTAGTTGTTGCTATATCTCAGAATTGGTGCATAAACAGGACACATATATTAGCATTGAGTCATTTACACTATGAAGTCCTTGTACAACATACTCTGCTTATTTGAAGCTAGATTTTGATGCTTTGTTTCTACTACTAAAGTACAGATTACCAAGTATCCTAAATCAGGCTTCACATTTTTTTTAATTTTTAACCAAATAACAAAGGACTGGCTAGTAATGTATCTTCAGTCCTTTGGTTTTCAAAACATCCGTGTTTTGTGATGGAAGGAAAGGTTTGCCCCCTTCTGGTCCAAGTTCTTGGATTCAATGGTTCAGTATTATATTTTGGTTTTTGAAGCATCTATAGAATTCTCATAGTTGCATGGGTATTTGCATCTGATCTCAGAATTTTCGGTTTTAGATTGCACAAATGTACTGAAGATCTTAATGGCACATTGCTCACTACTTTCCATGGCTTTCCCATGCTTGATTTTGACAGGCTTCCTTTCTGGCCTTCAATGAAATTGATCTTTATTTGCTGGCTTGTCTTGCCATACTTCAATGGTGCAGCCTATGTGTACCAAAATTATGTGAGGCCTGCCTTCATAAAGAACCAGATGGTCAACATTTGGTATGTCCCTCAGAAAAAGGGCCTTTTTGGGAAATCTGATGACTTCCTCACAGCACTTGATAAGTTTGTTGAAGAAAATGGGACTGAAGCTTTGAAGAAACTGGCAAACAAGGTACTGACACCTTATATATTTGTATCCCACTTTGTGCACTACACATTGTTGCAAATGATTTAAATTTGACACAGTTGTGCATGTTTGTTCATTCTGATTCCAGTTGGTGATGATCGTCGTCACCCATCACTATGCTTATGTTGACAGCATTTTGATATTGATGTTTACGTTGTCTTAAGGCTAAAGAGTGATGATTATTCTTAGTACTCTCAGCTAACTCATCAATACTAGTGATGCTCACTGATTACTTTTGAGGAAACCAAGATGAGAGGATGCCCATCTTTTGTTCAAAATGACAAGTTGGCTATTGTTGTTCTGATGTTTTGTGTTATGAATTGCAGGCTGGCAAGTCATTTAAACAATCCGGTAAATCTTCAAAAGAATCAAAACCAGCAAAGGAGTCGAAAGAATCAAAATCATCAAAGGATTCGAAAGAACCCAAGCCATCAAAAGATGCAAAGCAACCCAAGCCATCAAAAGATTCGAAGGAGCTAAAGCCATCAAAGGATTTGAAGTCGCCCAAGGATTCCAAAGAACAGAAGAAGGCAGCACCGAAAGATCCGAAGAAAGCATCACTGAAAGATTCTAAAGAACTGAAGAAAGCACTGAAAGATTCTAAAGAACTGAAGAAAGCACTGAAAGATTCCAAAGAACAGGAACCTTTGAAAGATCCAAAGGAATATACACCGAAGAAGCGAGTGACATTTGCTGAGGTGGAGCCTGAGAAGGAGCTCAAGGCCTCCAACAGTAACTGGCACCCATCCTCTGACTTCCACAGCGCGTACCCTGAGCAAGACTCTTGGACTAGCAGCTTCATGATCTTCGAGGACGAAAACAATTACTGGAACAGGGGCCCTCTTGTCTGGTAAACCCTGAACACATCTTAACCATTGCATACGTCCCAAATTGCCCATGTTCTCATCATCACGTTTCTTGTGCGGTTCAGATCGATGCATCAAGGTGGGCATTTTTTGGTTCCCTTGGAGCAATGGAATGGAGTCACAAGGTCCCCTGGTTCATCTTCGGCCGAGGAAATGAAGCTCACTCTCGCCTTTGGCGACTTCCACGTGCCCTTCGCGCTGACTTCCCGTCATGTAACATATTTGTCCAACATATACCAGTAGATGAGTAGTGTAGAATTCTGCAATGTTGATCGCAGTGGTGAACTGTACGCTGCTGCGTTTGCGGCGGTGAACCTTATTTAGTTAGGACTAAGGAGAATTGAGATGGTAGTGGTAGCAGTGTGTTCTAAGGTTAATCTGGTATCTCGATGTGTTGCTTGGTGCTAATTGATGCATTTCCCAGTATCTACAAAGAGCCCCAAAAGTCTTACCGTGCTGAACAGGTCCCTGAATCGTGTGATCGAGCAGTAATATTGTAATAAATGCTGCACTTGAATGTAGTTGAGAGGGAGTAACCTTTGCATAGTCGAGAGGATTGGAATCAGAAAGACAGTTGAAAGGGGGCTTAGCTGGGAGTATTACTGATATGAGTATTTGAGAGCACTACTGATGTGTGTATGGACTCAAGAGGAAAACCAGTATCTGTGGATTTACAATTTAACCCTCCATCTCCCATTTATTCATTATACTATTTTTTGTGCCTTGCTAAAATTGCAGGTAACCCTTGCCAATACTTAATTATTCTCAATATGGTCCAAGCCCTTCACATTTGCATATCTAACCCTTGGCCTTCATCTTTTTCTCAGGTGTTACTCATTGTATCTTGTGAATTTCTGTACTACGCCCGGCCTCATATATGGTTAATTACATGTAGACCCTTCAATCAATTAATTTTCATTATTTTTATTCAAAAGTTATGTAAATTATTCCTATCTGATTAATCCAACTAAAATGTGTTCATATCCTTGAATATTTGTACCATATAAAGTATTTTTATATAAACTATTTTTATAGTATAGTGTATTGGCTATTTACTTTATATCATCTGCTTGTGTTTTTTCTTCTTTGCGTGACTGCATCGTCGTAGGCAATCGTTAGTGGCTTCACCGTCATATGCAATCATTAGCGGCAACCCTGGCATTGCTCTTTTATCGAGGAAAGCAGTAAGCAGAGACACGTGATGCAAAAAGTCGCTACCTCCGTTTCAAATTATAGGTCATTTTGACTTTTTTAGATTAATTTGTTACGCATCTAGATAAACAATACGTCTAGATTTATAGCAAAATCTATGAAGCTAGAAAAACCAAAATTTGGAAAAGAGAAAGTAGGATTTTTGGAGAAAGATTGACAAACATGCTTCTTTTATTTATGCATGGTGGGTCCTTGACTCCTTGTCATTTGACCAGATCATTAGTGAGGCGCCGATCCATTGGCCGACCACTGGAAGGCGGGTAGTGGCACCCACACTGAATACGAATGCTATTTATGCACTAAAATATCAGTTGTCTAAATAGTAGGATTATTACATGTTTCAATGTAACAAGATACATATTTTTTATCGGGGTGAGTTTTTTTTATAGAACAAGTACACGAGACATTGCCAAAATATATATTATTTGACTTTCGTTCGTAGCAACGCACAAACACTTTTGCTAGTAATAATAACAATAATAACAACAATAATAATAATAATAAGGAAACAGCAGAATGTAGTGGGCCGAAGCCTCTTCTCTCCGGCCCAACAAAACGGCATCTCTTCCTATCGAGCTGAGCTCCCCTCATGGCGGCCTCAGCGAGCAGCAGCCAGCACGGAGGCGCCGTCGTCTAGGAACCCTAACTACCCATTCGGCCATTCCCAATCCACTCGCCTCCCTCTCTCATCCATCTCGCGCGGTCTCGGCGTATCACGGTGGAGCGGCGGTCCACCGCTGCCGGCAGGGGCAAGGAGTCCAAGCGGCGGCGACGAGCAGAGCAAGCACTAGGCAGGAAAGCAGGTCAGCATCCTTCCTCTCTTGATCTAAAAACGCGTGTTTGATTCAGTTTAGTCTCCGTTTGGATGTAGATATTGGAGACCTTGGCATGGAATCGAGTTCAATACCAAATCAGGCTAGACGTTAAAATGGAGCCAATACCAAAGTTATTGTTTGGGTTTAAATGGAATTACTTAATGGAATTGAATGAGTTGGCAAATACCAATTCATGTTTGGATCTACAAATGCCGAAATTGGATTTGACATCCTTTTTCTTCTTCTCCCCACCCGGCCTCCCCCAGTCCTCTGCATCGGTGGATCTCAAGCCACCCTCACCTCGCCGTTCTCCACTCCAGTCACGCGGAGCTCGACGACAGCCATGACGGCCCTCACCATCTTCATTTGCGGCTCGCCAGAGATGGAAGGGGGTAAAGGAGGGGCGGCCAATTCGGCGGAGAAGGGACAGGGGAGGGGCGGCGCAGCGCGGCTCGCCGGAGAGGGAAGCGAAGGGCGCACGCGGTGAGGCTCGCAGGAGATGGGAGGGGCGGCGCGGTTCGCTGGAGAGGGCAGGGAAGGAAGCGTGTCTGCCAGCCTCGTCGGAGAAGAAGGGAGTGCCGGCCTCCTATGCATCGCGCCTCCACCACCCGTGCCCGCCGGTCGTGAGGAAGAAGGGAGCGCCGGTCTTCTCCGCCTCGTCTGAGAAGAAGCGTGGGGCACGGGAACGGCGCCGCGCGAGGGAGCGCCTCCAGGCGGCGCGGGGGTGAGGGAACGCCTCCGGGCAGCGCGGGGGTGAGGGAGCAACGCGGACAGGGGGCCGCCGGTGTCTGGAGATGGAGGGGCTGGCGGAACGAGCTGGTGGAGCGGCGCGGAGGGAGAGACGCGGGGGACCGGGTGAAGAGGTAATTCCACCCAATACAGAGCTGGATGGCTCGGTATTGGGAAGGGGGTGCTGGCAGTTAAGTGAATGCGGCGTGGCATTGTAGCGAGATTTCGACCATCAATTCCAAGACCATACAAACAGCAGAATTCGGATGCTACAATGCCAATTCCCAATTCCAAGCTTCAATGCATACTTCCAAACGAAGCCTTAGCGAAAATGCGAATGCCAGGTCCGGTTGGTTGTTCCTGACAGTGGTGAATAGAAAGAGTGATTTTTTTATTGGGTTGAAATGCAGAAATTAGTTGAAGGGAAATGAAGAAGAAGAAGGCGACAGTGGATTTGAAATCTATGTGGGAAAGGACTGGGAAGGTGCAGAAGACTGCTTCTACAACAGCGCCGGCACCTCCGTCAAGTTTGCTTCAGTGCTTGAGGTTTATCTTTTCAGGGGCATGTTGAAATCGAAGACTTGCTGAAGCAAGGAAATTTCGTGAGCTCTTGAAATGGATGGAAGTATATTTGGAAGGAGCTGACAAGGCGGTTTTGCAGAGTGCTCTGAATGATCCACAAATTACTTCCCCAAACATGCTGAAAGGTCTCATTAACGCTTGCGCCAGAGAAACTACCAGGCATATCATGCGAGACCTTGGTGACGAAAACTTTGCAATACTTGCTTGCTTATTTAGTGATGCATGCCGTGATGAGCAGTTGGCTGTTTGTTTGCGGTATGTCGATAAGAAAGGAAGGGTGGTTGAGAGGTTGGTTGACATTGTGAGTGTGGAGAATCCGGACGCTTCATCAGTCAAATCTGCAATCGAGTCCTTACTCAGGGATCACTCCTTGAGCTGGTCTAGGGTCCGTGGGCAGGGATATGATGGAGTAGGCAACATGAGGGCTCATGTGAAGGGTCTAAAGAAGCTAATTGCAGATGAGTCTCTTTCTGCTCATTATGTTCATTTCTTTGCCCAGGAACTGCACTTGGCATTCATTCATGTTCTTAAGGAGAGTGATGCTTGTGCTGATTTCTTTGAGCAACTTGGATTATTGGTCAGTCTTCTTAAAATTTCATGCCAAAAGGCTCAAATGCTTCAAGTAGCTGAAGCTCAACAGATTATAGAAGGTTTAAATCGAGAGAAGGCCTTTAAGTTTGATGATCCTCATTTAGGGTTTCACTATAAAACTATTATTCAAGTTTTTGTACTGTATCCTACCATTCGAAGTGTTCTCATCATGGTTGGACAAGACGTTACCCAAGGTGTTGAGGCTGGAAATGCTCGAACACTATTGGTATATTTTGAGTCGTTCGAGTTTGTTTTCATGATACACTTGTTGATGAAAGTGCTTGGATGGACTTATGACTTAAGCAGATGTTTGCAAATGACAGATCATTTTATGGTTAATGGCATTCGTCTCATTGATATCTCAAAGAAACAATTGGACAAATTCCGTGGGATGATCGATGGGAAACATTTCTTAAAGATGTCACTAGTTTTTGTGTGAAGCATGACATCGAAGTCCCTAGCATGAATGATTTTTATGAACCACTTTTAAGATCAAAGAGGTGCTCTGGAAAAGTCAGGAATCTCCACCGTTACCATGTTGAAATTTTCACAAGTGTCCTTGATAGGCAACTTCAAGAGTTTAATGACAGGTTTGATGAAGCAAACAAAGATTTTCTTTTTTGTGTGGCAGCACTTGATCCAGCTAAATCATTTTATAATTATGACAAGGATAAGTTACTTAAACTTGCTCAGTTTTATCCCAAAGACTTCTCCAGCAAAGATTTGTTGCATCTTCCTCTCCATCTCACACGCTTTATTGCTGACATGCGTAAGGATGAAAGATTTAGAGAAGTGAAAAGTTTTGTTGAGCTTTCAGTTATGCTTGTCAAAACTAAGAAGAGCCTCAAGCATCCTATTGTTTACAAGCTTCTTAAATTGGCGCTAATTCCTCCCATAGCAACTGCTAGTGTTGAGAGGGTATTATCTGCAATGGATCTTGTTCAGAATACGCTAGCAAACAGAGTTGGGGACAAATTATTGAATGATTTACTGGTTACATTCATTGAGAGGGAGGTTTTCATGCAAGTTAAGGATGAGGCCTTGATATCTTGCTTCCAAGCCACAGTAGGAGTGTAAAGTCACAAGATGCAGAACTGAAGCAAAAGGGTGATCAATTCAGTATAGACTGAGGTGAAAGAGGGAGCTGTTGTGGGCTTTAGTATTCTTGAAACCAAATCTGTAAAGCAAGTGATCTGCTGCTTACTCTTGATCAGAAGAATCCTTGTCGGTGAAGTGCTGCCTTGCTGGATGAGGCGCTATGGGTTCCTTGCTGACGAGCAGAGCAAGCTGGATACATTTCTACATCATTGCTCTTACTGCGGAGAGCTGGCAAGGCATCTTCAGGCTTGTATTAAAGGCAGGTATGGCCTCCTCTGTCCAATACTCTGAAGTTTTTGTGATGATCCAAACCTTAGTGACATTTGTGATTCTTTACAGTATTTCTCTGCCCTGTTCAGTAGCATCGTAGGGAAATGATTATTTCTAGTTTGTTATCATTGTTGTAGCTGCACAATAAATGATCTCTAGCAATTGTTGGTTAAGTCAAGAGTCCTTTGCTATTAGCATATTGGCCTTCTAGGCTGAATTTTGGCTAAGTCTGCACATGATTTTCAGACGATTTTTTTTTGATACACTTGTTATCCATATTAGTAATGAAAACATCCTCACATGAGTGTTGAGCTGTGAATCTTTTAATAAGTTGATGTTGGAAATCCATGTTAGAAATCTTTTATGCTACTCGCATCATTACATGTTCCTTGTGGTCTAGGGGTCTAGGCTTACGTTGTTTAAACTCTAAACACATTTGTCTGACACTACATACTGGATGATTATAAAACACAAGTCTTTTGTTATAGATTGAACTGAGTAGTCAAGTGGGCAGACGATGAAACACCATAGATTTGTCTCATGATGATCTCCTGAAAACTTAGTGATGCAACAATGTTTTCTGATGCCCAGCTTCAATAATATCTGCTTGGAGGATCAATGCGTCAAGGCAGGTATTTTCTTGGTCTGTCAGGAGTCGCAAGGTCCCCAGGTTCATCTTCAGCCGAGGAAATGGAGTTCACTCGCAACTTCCACTCTGCCTTTTGCGCTTACTTCCCACCATGTAACATATTTGTGTTGACATATACCAGTAGATAATGAGTAGTGTAGAATTCTGCAATGTGTAATGTGTATAGTGTTGGTGAGCTGGATGCTGCTGCGCTTGAGGTGGTGAACCTTGCTCCAGTTAGGAAAATTAAGATGTTACTGTTGCCTCAGAAAAATTGAGATGGTACTAATAGCAGCGTGTCCAATCTTATCTGGTGTCAGGAACATCAAGAGGCAGAAATCAGTATACAGGTTTGTAAAGAAAGAACCCATCGTGCGATTATTTCTATGAAATTGGCATTAGAGGTGGTAGTCTTGTGACAATTAGGACAGAAGTATTGTAGTTTTTGTGAAATTTTGTTCTTCAACGGAATAAAATGTTTTTTTTTTGAAAAAGACACCAAAAGGGTCTCATATCTGATGCATATCAAGAAAAATAAAAGTATTGTACTGAAGATATTTGCATTCTGTAAATCCTCCAATTTGGATGGTCTTTCCAATTTCCCCAGCATTTATCCGCGTATTGGGCTACAAAGCATTACTGGGCCATTATTTGTTAGTAAAAAAAATATTAATATAGTAACTGGCTGAAGCCTCTTCACTTCCGGCCCAAAACGGCGGCTCCTCTCCTTTGTGCGGGACCTTGCCGCGAGCTCGGCCTCGGCGAGAGCAGCGAGCAGGAGGAGAACTGAGGGAGCGAGACCTTGCCGCCGGCCGCCGCCGCCGCCGCTGGGAACCCTATCCCCCGTTCCCCAATCCAATCGCTTCCCTTCCTCATCCATCTCCCGCGGTCTCGACGGGTCGCGGTGGAGTGGCGGGCCATTCGCAGCCGGCGGGGGCAAGGAGTCCAAGCGGCGGCGGCGGCGAGCCGAGCAAGAACCAGACAGGAAAGCAGGTCAGCGCCCAGCACCCGAATCCATCCTTTTCTTGGCTTGGCATTGGCAATGCGTGTTTGACTCGTACGATGAAAATGCGAATGCTGTTGGGGATGGAAAAAAATTCATGTATTTCTTTATTTGGCTGAAATGCAAAGATTAGTTGAGGGCTTGGGAAGAATAAGAAGAAGAAGAAGCGACTGTGGATTTGGAGTCTATGTGGGAAAGGGCCCGGAAGGCGCAGAAGGCCGATTCCACCCCAGTGCCGGCCCAGCATCTGCATCTCCGTCAAGTTTGCTTCAGTGCTGCAGGTTCTTCCTGCAGCAAGGGCTGGCTTTTCAGGGTCATGTTGAAATTGAAGCCTCACTGCGGGAAGGAAATCTTCTTGAGCTCTTGAAATGGGTGGCAGAGAATTTGGAAGGAGCTGAGAAGACAGTACTGCAGAATGCTCTCTATGATCCTCAAATGACTTATCCGAAAAGGCTGAAAGGTCTAGTTGACGCTTGTGCCAGAGAAACTAAAAGGCAGATCATGCGAGAACTTGCTGACGAAAACTATGCGGTACTTGCTTTCTTGTTTACTGATGCTTGCCACAAGGAGCAGCTGGTTGTTTGCTTGCGGTATGTTGATAAGAAAGGGAGGGTGGTTGAGAGGTTGGTTGGCATTGTGAACATTGAGAACCCAGATGCTTCGACGATTAAAGCTGCGATTGGGGCCTTACTCAGGGATCACTCCTTGAGCTGGTCTAGGGTCCGTGGGCAGGGGTATGATGGAGTAGGCAACATGAGGGCTCATGTGAAGGGTCTAAAGAAACTAATCACGGATGAGTATCCTTCTGCTCATTATGTTCATTGCTTTGCCCAGGAACTGCAATTGGCACCTGTTTGTTGTTCTTAAGGAGACCAATGCTTGTGCTGATTTCTTTGAGCAAATTGGATTTTTGGTGAGTGTTCTTCAAGTGGCTGAAGCTCAACAGATTATAGAAGGTTTAAATCGAGAGAAGGCCTTACTGAAGCTAATGGTTGGGTAAGTCAATATGCGCTGAAGTGCACGGGGGAGGGAGCTGTTGTGGGTTTTAGTATCCTTGATGCCAAATCTGCAAAGCAAGGGACCTGCTGCTTATTCTTGATGAGCCCTTGCCATATCTTTAAGGGTGAAGTACATCATTGCTCTTTCTGCAGAGAGCTACTGGCAAGGCATCTTTTGCTCTTGTATTAAAGGCAGGTATGCCTGACTCTGTCCACAATTGACAATACTCTGAAGTTTTGTGGTGAGTCACATTTAGATTCTCTTGGTGTTTTTCTGCTGCAGAGACAGCATGTATCTGTCTTAATCGTTTAAGATGTTAATCTCTATCTTGATCAGTAGTATTGTATCGAATGTTTATTTCTGAGTTGTTATTATTGTTAGCTTGTAGCTGCACAAATAACTATCAATAGCGAGGTCAGTATTTGCGATAACGGTTAGCATATTGGCCCGTCTGGGCTAGCCATTGGCTATGTGTGCGTATGCTTCGCACATCCCTTTTATACACTTTGTATCCATGTGAGTAAATATTATCTCCATTTGATGAGTGTTGAAATCTGAATCTATTACTCTAGTTGATGTGATAATGGTCTACGGGAAAATCATGCTACAAACTCATCAGATGCCTCTGCCTTGGGCATTTTTTTTTCTTGCCTTGTCATATAGCAAGTTCCTTGTGGTTAGGGGGTCTAGGGTCATGTTGTTTTAGACTTTAATCACACTGGTCTGTGCACTCCATACTGGATGATTGTAAACACATGTATTTTATTAGATTGAACTGAGTAGTCAGGTGGGCTGATGATAAAGCACCTAGAATCATCTCATGATGGTCTCCTGAAAATGTAGTGATGCAGCAATGTTTTCTGATGCCCAGCTTCGATAGCTGCTTGGAAGATTAACCCACTGATACCATAATGCTGAAATGATGACAAATTAAAAAAAAAAAGGATCCTACTCAAGACCAGCTGATCATTAGCTGCCTTGCCCTTAATGCTAAAGTTGATGGTTATTCTTAGTACTTCCGTTAAATCATTAATGCCTGTTGTACTATTTCAGCTCTACTAGTCACCCTATGCCTTTTCCTTCATTTTGTGTAGCTCCTATGGACCATGTATTGGTTACTTTTGCTAATACCAAACTGAGAATGCCCTTCTTTGTTCGAATTGACAAGCTGGCTATTACCGTTCTGATGTCTTGTGTTATGTATTGCAGGCTGGCAAGTCATTTAAAAAGTCTGGAAAATCGTCAAAAGGTTCGAAAGAATCGAACCAGCAAAGGAGTCAAAAGAATCAAAATCATCAAAGGATTTGAAAGAACCCAAGCTATCTAAAGACTCAAAGAAGTTGAATCCATCAAGGATACGGAGTCACCCATGTATTCTGAAGATCAGAAGAAGGCAGCATGGAATGATTCGGGGAAAGTGCCACTGAATGATTCTAAAAACTGAAGAAAACACTGGAAGAATCGAAGGAACACGAATCACTGAAAGATACCAAGGAATATACACTGAGAAGAGGTGAGTGACGTTCGCTGAGGTGCAACCTGAGAAGGAGCTCGATGCCTCCAACAGTGATTGGCACCCATCCTCTGACTGACTGACTTATACAGCGTGCACTCGAGGCAGAACTCTTGGAGTAGCAGCTTCATGATCTTCAAGGACGAGGAAAACAGTTTACTGGAATCAGGGCCCTCTCAACTGGTAAACCTTTAATTCTTAAGCATTCAGTAAGGCCGTGTTTAGTTCGTTGGTGAAAAGATTTTGGAATGGAATCTTTTCACATTTGAAGTATTAAACATAGACTAATAAAAAAACTAATTGCAGATTATGTCTGGAATTCGCGAGACGAACCTAATGATCTAATTAATCAGTCATTAGCACATGTTTACTGTAGCATTACTGTATCGATTTAGTGTCTAATCATGGCCTAAATTAGACTCATTAGATTCGTCTCGTGATTTCCAGACCGTCTATATAATGCAATTTGTTTTTCAACTACATTTAGTACGTAATACATGTGTCTAAACATTCATTTGGATTTTGGAACTGAAAAGGCCTAAGTTTCAAATTGCCCATGTTTCTGATCATAAACGTTTCTCGTGAGGTTCAGATCAGTGCATCGAAGCGAGGTTTTTTTTGGGTGCGTCAGGAGTGAAAGGTCCCCCTGGTTGACTCGTTCGTCTTCAGGCAAGGAAATGGAGCTCACTCTTTGCTGCTGCGGTTCAGGTTTTGAGGTGGTGAACCTTATTTAGATGGTACTAGTAGCAGGGTGTTCTAATCATATCTGATGTCTGCCCTAAAAAACATTTCTTATCTGGTGTCTGGATGTGTTGCCTGCTGCTATACGATGCGTTTTCCAGTATCTACAAAGTGCCACAAGTCTGAGCGTGCTCAACGGATCCCTAAACCCGTGTGATCTAGCAGTAACCAAAGCCATAGTCGAACCACAAAATAACGTTGAAAATTATCATCAGAATTTCACAAAAAACTTTTTTTTCAAAGAAAGAATACAGAAGTTCTTTTAATATAGGAAAAATATATTTGCATTACGAATGAACCGAAGGCCTGCCTGCTGCCTCTAGGAAATCTTCCGATATACTACCTCCGTATCGAAATATTTGTCGCCGTTGACTTTTTTCGCAAACTTTGACCGTTTGTCTTATTCAAAAAATTGCTGTAAATATAAAAAAGATAAGTCAACTCAAAATTCATTTGATGATAAAGTAGGTCATAAATAAATAATTGATATTTGTATAATTTTTTGAATAAGAGGAATGGTCAAACGTTGCGAAAAAAGTCAACGACGACAACTATTTCGATACGGAGGGAGTATGAAGGATCTTTTCATTTTTGCTGGGCCCAGTAGTAGCGTATTGGGCTGTAAAGAGTACTGGGCCCATTATTTCCAGCAGAAAGAAATAGAGTCAATGGGCCGAATCTTCTTCTCCCGGCCCAAAACCGGATCTCTCTCCTTTCCGTTGGGCGTGGTGGTGGAGAAGCTCGAGCTCCCAAGTCCTCTGGCTCTGGGCGGCCTCGGCGAGCAGAGCCATTCCGCCGCCGGCGCCTGGGAACCCTACCGCCCCCCCCCCCCCCCCCCCCCCCCCAATCCACTCGACCCCCTCCCCCATCCGCCTCCCGCGGTCTCGTCGGGTCGTCGGCGGAGTGCCGGCCCGAAGCAGGCGGCATACGGCAGGGGCAAGGAGCCCGAGCGGCGGCGGCGGCGGGCAGAGCAACAGGAAAAAGCAGGTCAGCACCCAACACCCGAATCCTTCCTCTCTTGACTTGGTATTGTTTGTTTAATAAAGTTGTACGAAAATGTGAGTATCTGATCGGGTGGTGAATGGAAAGAGATCAATGCATTTATTTATTTGGGGTTGAAATGTAGAGATTAGCTGAAGAGGCTTGGGAAATGAAGAAGAAGAAGGCAACAGTTGATTTGAAGTCTGTTTGGGAAAGGGCTGGGAAGCTGCAGAAGACTGCTCCAAATATTGGGGAATCGAAGGTGGCTCCAGTCCATGTCCATGGCCAAATGAATGAACCACCGGCGGGAGCCACCTGGGTGCTGAAACCACCGTCGATTTTGCTCCAGTGCTTGAGGTTTATCCTGCAGCAAGGGCTGGCTTTTCGGGGGCGTGACAAAGTTGAGGACCCGCTGAACCAAGGGAATTTTCCTGAGCTCTTGAAGTGGGTGGCAGAAAATTTGGAAGGAGATGAAAGGCGGTTCTGCATAATGCTCTGGACGATCCTCAGATGACTTCTTCAGAAACGCTGAAAGGTCTTGTCAATGCTTGTGCCAGAGAAACTACCAGGTGTATCGTGCGAGACCTTGGTGACGAAAACTTTGCCATACTTGCTTGCTTATTTAGTGATGCTTGCCATAATGAGCAGTTAGTTGTTTGCTTGCGGTATGTCGACAAGAAAGGAAGGGTGATTGAGAGGCTGGCTGGCATTGTGAGTGTTGAGAACCCAGATTCTTCGACAATTAAAGCTGCAATTGATTCCTTACTCAGAGATCACTCCCTGAGCTGGTCTAGGGTCCGCGGGCCAGGGGTATGATGGAGTAGGCAGCATGAGAGCTCATGTGAAGGGTCTGAAGAAACTAATCACGGATGAGTCTCCTTCTGCTCATTATGTCATTGCTTTGATCAGGAATTGCACTTGGCACTGGTTACTGTTCTTAAGGAGAGTGATGCTTGTGCTGATTTCTTTGAGAAACTTAGATTTTTGGTGAGTCTTCTTGAAGTTTCCTGCAGAAAGGCACAAATGCTTAAAGCAGCTGAAGCTCAACAGGTTCTAAAAGGTTTAGATAAAGAGAAGAACTTTACGTATTGTGATCCTCGTTTGGGATTTCACTATAAAACTGTTATACAAATTTGTGTACTGTACCCTACCATCTGAAGTGTTCTCGTCATGGTTAGAGAAGACCAGACTCAAGGTGTCGAGGCTGTAAATGCTCGAACAATATCGGTATATTTGGAGTCATTTGAATTTGTTTTCATGACACACTTGTTGGTGAAAGTTCTTGGATGCATGTTTACCACAAGCAGATCTTTGCAAATGAGAAATCGGTTTATGGTTAATGGCATTCATCTCATTAATGTGTCAAAGAAACTTTTGGACCAAGTGCGGCAGGGTGATGATGGATGGGAATACTACTTAAAGATGTCACTAATTTTTGTGCAAAACATGACATCAAAGTCCCTAGTATGGACGATGTTTATGAGCCAGTTTTAAGATCAAAAGGGTTGTTCAGAAAAGTCAAGAATCTCCACAGTTGCTGTGTTGAAACTTTCGCAAGTGTCTTTGATAGGCAACTTCAGGAGTTAAATGACAGGTTTGATGAGGTAAACACAGATTTTCTTTCTGGAGTGGCATCAATTGATCCAGCTAATTCGTTTTATCCTTATGACAAGGATAAGTTACTTAAACTTGCTCGGTTTTATCCCAAAGACTTCTCAAGGAAAGATTTGTTGAATCTTCCCATCCATCTCACACGCTTTATTACTGATATGCGTGAGGATGAAAGGTTTCGAGAAGTGAAAAGTTTTGTTGAGCTTTCAGTTATGCTTGTCGAAACAAGGAAGAGCCTCAAACATCCTATTGTTTACAACCTTCTTAAATTGGTGCTAGTTCTTCCCATAGCAACTGCTAGTGTTGAGAGGTTATTTTGTGCAATGGATCTTGTTAATAATACTCTAAGAAACAGAGTTGGGGAGCAATTATTGTATGATTGCCTGGTTACCTTCATTGAGAGGGAGGTTTTCATGCAAGTCAAGGATGGGGCCTTGATAGCCATAGTAGGAGCATAAAGTCACAAGGAGCGTCTGCTGGTTAAGATGAAGCTAATGGCTGAGTAATTCAGTATGGACTGAGGTGAAAGAGGGACGGAGCTGTTGTGAATTTTAGCCAAATCTATAAAGCAAGGGATCTGCGGCTTACTCTTGATGAGAAGAACCTTTGTCGTATCTTTAAGGGTGAAGTTGCTGCATGAACTTTCTGACGAGCAGAGCAAGCTAGACGACATCTTGCACTTCTGCAGAGTGCTTTCTGGCAAGGTATCCCCTACTCTGTTCACAATGCTCAGAAGTTCTTGTTGGTGATCTACACCTTAGTCACATTTGTGATTATCCTGGTGTTTTTCTGGTACAGGGACAGTGTGTTTATCTCTTAATCCTTTACGATGTTATTCTGTCTTGATCGGTAGTATTGTAGTGAAATGTTTATTTCTGGTTTGTTATTGTTGCAGCTGCACAATAAATGATCTCTAGCAGCTGTTGCCTTGTTGGTAGTACTATTAGCAGCTAGCATATTGGCCCTTGGGCTGGCCATTGGCTAAAGTGTGCATTTGATTTTCAGTCGGTCTTTTGTTACACTTGGTATCCATGTTAGTTCATATCATCTCCATTTGATGAACTGTGAATCTAATACTCTAGTTGATGTTGGACAACGTTCACTGGAACAATCTTTTATGCTAAAAGCATCATCAGATGCCTTTTCCTTGGGGTGTTTTTCTTTGTTGCCTTGTTCCTTGTGGTTTAGGGGGTTTAAGATCACTTTTTTAAACTTTAAACACTGATATGTACTGTCCATTCTGGATGATTATCAAACAAGTTTATATATTTTGTTAGACTGAACTGAAGAATCAAGTGGGCAGATGATGAAACACCTACAATATCTCATGGCAGTCTCCAGAAACTTAGTGATGCAACAATGTTTCTTCATTCTCAGCTCCAATAATGTCTGTTTCGACACTGATACCATAATGCAGACATGATGTTACTCCTGATAATCCTTTAGTCATTTACATTGTCAAGTCGGTATCTTTTGTGAACATTGATTATTACCTTTTGGATCACTGTGCAGGGTTGATAGGTACATTGTCAACATCCCCTCATTTATGGTGAGGGTCGAGTCTGAGAAGCACATTGACCTGTCATTGACAAGCCTATTCAGTGGCGGTCCCCCTGGTAGGGCGAGGAAATGAACTGAAGAAGTCAAGTGGGCTTGGTGGGTATGCCGGGTGAGGAAGAAGACGAATGCAAAGATAAATAGGGCCTAGTTGTTTAACGATTTGTAACTGTCTGAAGATGTTAAGAATGTGAGTGGTATGTGTAGCCCAGCCCGAGATCCACACAGCCTGTGTTGGGTTTCAGAATTTTAGCAGGCTGTCCTGTAGATGGTGGCTGGTGGGTTTGTTGTATTTCGTTTTGTAAGTAGCTCAAGCTACGATGTGTTTGGAGACTTCTAATGTCTTGGAACATTGGAAGTTGGAACATAGTTGCACTATAGCCATGTTGGCTTGGCTTGGCTTCTTGCTATCTGCTTGGAAGGGTAAAAAACATTATTTTTCCAACCTTCTGCTGCTATTTACAAAGTTGCATGATTGGTGCCATGTCCATGCTCCTCTCCACTTTATACTGTGCTCTGATGGTGAACTAACCAGGGGAACATTCTCATCAGTTATTGATGTTCTATCCGGTACCAGTCTTCTGTAAAAAAAAGAAAAAGAAAAGCAAGAACAAAAATTTCCCATCCCATACGTCGAATTAACTGGAACATCATAGCTGAGTGCATCTTCAGATGTAGAGGTTGGAATAATATGCCACCATTGCCAAGTTGCCACAGCCGGTGGTGCCGAAGCAGACATCGTTTTCCAACAGGGGAAGTTCGGTGAGCCGGCTTGGTGTGATCCTCGTGACATCGACAGCCTCCTCTTCACAATCCGTCCATTGCCTCTTCTTTTCCTCTTCGTCTTTTTCGGACTGGACTGGGACAAGACAAGCGAGATCGTACCTCTCACAAAACTCACATCAACGTCTGCACCACCCTTTTTTCTTTTCGCTAACCGCAATTCAAAATGTTTGTCTTTTGCAGGTTCTCGAAAAAGAAATATAAGGTAAGAGGGGAAGGGTTTGGTCTTGCTCTCCACTTGGTGCCAAGCAACATCACACTAAACCTCCCCTGCAAAAGTGTGAGATGGTTTAAGAAACTTTTCCTTTCGTGAAGATCAACTACAAATTGTTTGAGGTTTTTTTCGGATTCAGTTGCAGGATTTGGTGATCAAGGAATGATTGCGTTGCAACCACCATCACCTAATAAAGGGCTACAAATGATATCAAAGGGGATAGGCACTGGACCTGTAGCCTATAGGTTCTTAAAAGATATCTGAATGGATATACAATAGGCTGGCATGTCTCAAGGATGTGTAGAGAGCAATAGCGCAATATGTTAGGGCTGGATAAATAAGATACTAAGAGAAAGGGCAAGAATGTCTCATTAAGGGGAGACCACAGGGCCCTTTGGGTCACAAATTCTCAAATATTTAACATACCAATAATTTCCTAGGAATATTGGATGGGCATAAACAGAAAGAAACTGAGAAACAGGAATAACAGATGTGGAATGGTATCCAGGAGTAATTCTCATATATACGGAGAAGGCTGGAAAAACTGGTGTAGCTTAAATGAGAAAAAAATGTAGTACACATCTTGATCCATGTGTATATATGTAACCTTAGTATAGCAATTGGGAGAACAGTTCATTCAAAATAAGTGGAGTGATAATAAAAGCACTCACTGTCCAGGTATACACCACAAAGTTGCAATCTATGAAGAAAGTTCTTTTTTTCTTTTCAAACAAAGGGCTGAAGAACTGCAAAAGCATAAGGGGCACCTGAATGCCACAGGCACACCATGTAGCACTTTACCAGTTTAGATGCAATGAGCACTCTGTTATGGACCACAAGCAAACTAAAGGCATATATACCTGCCAACTTTGTAATAGCGGCCAATGCAAGAGCACCATTTTCCCAACATGTAATGTTCGGTAATCTGCAATCATCCATTTACTGACATGACAACACCAATGAAGTTATAAGCTTGTGACAATTTTGATGTCCCTATCAGTATCGCCTTTTGCCTCGTACAGCAAATGGCAAGTGAAGGATAGATCAAGACTGGCCTGAGTCCTGAGGCACCTTCACTTAAGCCTGGCTCAGTTGGACTTTTCAATACATTTGGTAATGACTTGCCTTCTCAAGGACAGGGGCAACATCCACAAAATAATTGAGTAATAGACACATCCTTCAGCCCAGTGAGTTGCATCTAATCTAACCTTCTAGGTTGTGACCTGAGCAAATTAGTAGGGGAAAACACATCATTGGGCTGCAAGCCAACAAAATATAGACACATCATGACCATAAAGCAGTGAAATTAGCAACTTTATGCACCAAAGTAGGTGCATCAAGAACAATATAGCGCAGGACAAATTCCTTAGCGATAACTTTATGCCCCATCTTGCTTTGGAGAGGAATTTCTAAAATGCCCAAATGGCAGATTTACATCATACCAACTGTGACTAAATTGGCTTTCAGACGTGTAAACAAGAAGCTTTTACATACTCACCATTGATTTCCCTTGCATAGATTATTCATGGTTCTGAATTTCGATACTTGCCATCAAAACTTTCACCAGCATGTAGCCACCAAGACAGATGCAGCTAATGGAGCGGTTACATTGAAGATTCTACCAAACTTGAATCCTGCAGCGCATATGAAGGAAATGAAGAACCTGTGGTTAAACAATTAGTGGAAAAAAATCAACGGCGTGTAATTTAAAGGACATCTCCATCAGATGTAGGGACGGATTCGATTCTTTTTCAGAGACTTGTCGCACTTGTGAGGAGCACTATTTGTTCGATTGCTTGTCCTTTCTGCTTCTGCTTTTCTAGGTTCTCCAGGCGAAGCACAATGCCATATACATGTTCCATCCTATAGTTTGTTCTCCACTGAAATTATCCCTAGAAAGAAGGCACTTCCTCTGGATTAGCGGGAAGAGCAAACAATAGATATTTTGTCCTAATCAAAGAACATGAACATCAACTTGGCATTCTAGAAGTTACTTTGGGAGTAGAGTTGACCAGATGAAAGCCAACTACTTCGTTAATACTGTGTTCAGAGAATGGGGGACAGACATTGTAAAGATGCTATTTGATGTCAAAGTCAACCAATACAAACGAAGTCTGCTTCAGCATATAACTCCAAAAAAAATACAATTTACGTAACAAGGTTCCAGGGGGGGGGGGGGGGGGGGGGGGGGGGGTGTTAATAAAAGAACAAACATGTCATCAAACTCAAATGCCACAGCTTTGTTAATGGGGTCTTGACAATTTGTCAAAATCAAATTGTTAATAATTAATAGCTCTAGTAAAACATGTAAACTCCTATATGATAGCATGAACCATGATCAACTAAGAAGCAACTAAATTCAAATAAACAATAATAAACGCAAACTGACCAGATTGGTTTGTTTTTGAAACACAGAAGATATTTACCTCTACTGATATTGGGCACATTTACTTCTGTGCGCATAAAGTAGCCTACATTAGCAAAATTTACCATGGATATAAATGATAAAGAAAGAAATAGTACTGAAAAACCCAACTGCAGTTCATTTTAACCATATTTTGCATTCAACTAGTCATATTCCAGTATTCCATACTGTATAACACCAGCGCAAACCAGCCACAATAATTAAGAGCTACCACATTGAGCCATTGACTACTTACATGACGTGTCTATGTTAAAATGAACTTAAGGTTCAAATAAACTATGCCATTGCACCACTCAATAAGTGGTACTTATTGATCAGAAATGTTTTACACCTTGCCAAAAAAATTAGAGAATGTCTTAACTGTTTGATGAACCTACATGTTTACATAATTTTAATTGCAAACATTCACCATTCAATAAAGATATAATGTTTACATAATTTTAATTGCAAACCTTCACCATTCAAGAAAGATATAATGTTCTGAACCCACACACATAACCGAACCAATAAAATGGTTAGATATTATCCAAATATGGTCAGATTTAAAAGTAATAGCTCTTAACTTAATTGAGCAGACAGAACACCATACAAATGCATGGCATCCATCAAATGGGCTTACATATGCATGTCTGATACCCTCTCATCAGAGAGTTATTATCTTCTGCTACATCCTCCTATTGATTTTGTATGATTGAATTGTCCATTACACAAACTATACTACACAACCACCAAGCTAAACACATACATGACTAGTCAACACGCCTATAGGCTCATCAGGATAGTGGGGTATCATCCTACTTGTGCCTTTCCAGATAGCTTACCTGTTGGAGCAGGAAGAATATATACTTTTAAGCATTACAGAGGTTCTTCAATAAGCATGAAGTGCACTGCAAAGAAGAATTGAGCCACCTGATACTTACCTATTAGCAACAGCTTGAAATAAAGGAAAGCTATAACAATAGCCATGTAAGCATGAAGGACTTGTTCCCTACAAATGTTGTTATGAAAAGGAATCCCTCCCCAAATTACAGGCATATATGCACAGACGGAAGAAATAAATAGCTGAATACTAGCAATTCAGATAGTCACTTCAACAGAGTAATCCTGAAGGGAAAAACAAACAAACAGCTTCACTAAGATCATCTGTCCTCCAAGAAACTTTGGTCTTACAAAAACGCACACTACTGTGCAAAAATTGCAGGTCATTTATTTTTAAGCTCTGTTGAAAAAAAACATGTGAACTTGCCTATACCATTTCTTTAACACTGATACACTTTTAAGACACCCCTACAGCTTAGATACTGGTATGCTGCCACTCATTGGTAGCGCAAAGCAATTAGCATCCCCCTTTTAATGGACAGAGGAATATAAGATCATTCTCAATAGAAGAAATAGGAAGACTTCCACAATTGTTACAGTAAAAATATTGTCTATTCTGCTCACCACTTAGAGTATCTAATTTCAAGTTCATAAGTTAAATATTGTATCCATCCAATAACAATGACGACATGCACCATGTTTGAAGAAGTTAGGGAACTCATTAGACAACAGAATTAACGGATATGAGAAGAATAACATAATTAAGCATAAATGTGCAAAGCAAATCGAAACAAAAGAAAGCACATCATTAATGAAAGCACACAGAAGGCAGTAAAGGTTTACATACTCAGCTAAATGTGCAGATGTACAACGGTATACTGAAGACAGCGAACCCATGCATAGAGAGATTATTTCTTGTTAGTATCTATTGTCTATATTTCACCTAACTGCCCCTTCAGTACACCCGTCAGGAAATCAAATGCAACGGAACCCCTAGTGTAGGAAAACCAAACTGTATGCTCAAGCACATGAAACAGAGGCTTGAGTTTGCTAGGGCAGCTTGTATGTTGTTCTGCCTGTATGCCCTGGAAGACACCTCACAATAGTTTAATCAGGGAGCTTCTACTAGAAGAGAGCTTTACATTATAAATAGGCTTATATATGGCCAATTTGGTCCTAGAGTAAACTTGAATGCAAATAATAACTGAAGCTAACTCAAACCACCATTTTAAGCATAGACCCTCCAAAAAATAAATGGACAATCCATGATAAGAGAACTTGGCCATAAATTCACCTCAAATTTATTTATCATTTATAAAATGCTTATCTGCTACTCCCTCCGTCCCAACAAAGAGTGCACTTTTACCTATGTATGGACAACGCATTGTCCAGGTACATAGGTAAAAGTGCACTTTTTGTTGGGACAGAGGGAGTACTTAACATATGCTAGCAATAATTACTTAATATAGATATAGTTTAAATCTAACACTGCAAGCCTCAAATCTTTCCAAATTGTTGCTGGTGCTAATGCTCATCACTTTGATCTCCAGAAGATCATCCACTGTTACTTTGTAAAGAAATTGAAACCTTAGAAGCATGTCGGTTTTATCATTCCTATATGCTACAATTGGGATAATGCTTGAACATGGAATAAGATATAAACATCATCCATGTAAATGGTCAAGTGAGCTACCTACAGGACAATATAATATCAGCATTAAATAAGTAAAGAGAAGGGGGGAGAGGAGGAAAGGCACCTCATTAGCAACCTACAAGGAAAGAGATCTAGCGAAATGTATAGAAAATAGATCTGGTGAGTTTGTCTAAGTGACAATTGATCTCCCAAGACATTCAACATTTCAAAACTAGAAAGTTAGCTCACAATGACCAGAAGAAGCTTTCCGCACTCAAGAAGCAAAATTGAAACAGAATCGATAAACCAGACACCATTAGTAGCATAACACGGCACAACTTATGAGTACTCATACTCTACAGATCTTGCAAAAATTTGCATAAAATACAAGGTAATGTTTCACAATTATCTCCACACACTATTAACCAAGAAAAGACAGAGAAAAGGCAACAACTGTCAACAATGACATATTTCTTTCTTCCTTTATTTCTTACAAATCTAGGGCAAATGATTTGCCAATGTAAGGCTACTCTCTGGAGCTAAAAAAACTTTGATCAAGGTACCCAGGGAAGATCAAAGTTTGAGGTTGCACCAAATTATTAATCTAATGCAGCACTGCACGTCCCACTTTCCGGAAACCAATTGCAGGCCCTCCAAATGGAATTAAAATGAAGAGATTAGACATAACCAAGTAAGAAGCTACAGAAAGTTCTATCCAACCTTCAGCTCAGCCTAAAATGCCAGAGGGCAGAAATTCCCCATCAAGGAGTAAACAGGCTCAGCAGAATTTGCCTTTTTTATCCTTCCTTTTGGTCAAGATGTACAGTTTTGATAATATAATAGCTCTTGTATGTCAACAACTCATCACAGCACAGTTGTACACAAAGCTTCCGGAATGGCGGGTGCCAATGATCTTCCAATCAGGCAGTCCATTATTGGGTACCCAGGAACAAATTTCAATCACACCCACTACCACCAACACTCATTCCACCAATGACAATGAGCATATCTCCACAACTGCGAAAAGCCAAGCCCCAGCCATGAACTGATGTATACCTCCCAGGTAATGATCCAAGAGTGATCCAAGCATTATTTTCCTTGTCATACTTCCTAACCTCCTTCGATGCATAATCAGCAGCATAAAGTTCATTATTCACAACAGCAACAAGCGGTGGAGCACCACTCCCACCATTAAGGCCCCGCGCCATATCTGGGATCAAGCGCCAGGTGCCATTCTCCAAATCAAACTCCTCAGCACAACTAAGGATCTCATTGTGCCTCTCAGCCTTCCCGCCAATGACATAGAACTTGCCATCCATGAAGAAACCAGAGCACATCTGCCGTGCCCTGTTCATGTTTGGAAGTGTGGTCCATGTCTGCATCTCAGAATCATAAAGCTCAGCAGAGCTCAATGTACCACTCTCACCGATACCACCAGCTACAATAGCCTTCTCACCAAAGCTTGCTGAGCCAAACAAGCACCTCGGTGTGTTCATCATCTCTGTTGTCCAGGAATTAGTTAGAAGGCTATACCTCAGCACAACATGCGCCTCCACCCTCCTTCCAAAGACAAGGATATTGGTGCCCACAGCCAGGGATTCTTTATCAGCAAGGGTAAAGCATTCTATGGGAGGCATGGAAGGGATGCTGAACCACCGTTGGCGGCACAGATCAAAACCATCCCACTCGAGCACATTGCATGAGCAATAGATCATCTGCTCAACAATCCGGGCCTCCCGTCTCAACCTATAAAGCTCCCCATACCTTACAAGGGAGTAGAAAGACGGTTAACACATGCCACATCGTAATAGTAAGACCGGGGAAGACGGAGCAGGCAGGAGATTGCCAACTCCCGGCCGATCCCGCCGATGAGCTCACTTGTGTTGACTTCACCATTCTGATCAGCATCTTCCATCTCGGAGCCCCAACCTTCGATTGCAGGATTCCCCGAACCAGTGCAGACCTTATTCTTCTTGCTATACAATTCACCAGACCCTCCACCTGTCCTCTCTGTTCCCACGCCACCTGCAGGCTTCCAGTCACACAGTTGCTGCTTCCCGAAGTGTGCTTTTCAGAGGGGGTCAAATCAGGGGTCGAGCTTGATGAGGTTGCTGAATCTATGGCCAATATTACGTGCCGGTCCCCCAACATGACCAGAGCAGCCTTCAAACTTCACAACAACTCTACAGCAATCCTTAAGGCTGCATGAATCTTCCAGCAGCCAAATCCGCAGAAGCAAACTAGTTGCAAACTGGAAACAATCCCTTTTCTCTCCTTATAAATTCAGGATTGAACCTGCAAGGTGAGAGCACAAGTTGGTCAGGTGAAAACGCAAAAGACTGCAAACAACGGCAACCGTTTCGGCTTCAAGATCCAGAACACATAAATTCTTGCATCAAATACTCCGACCAAATCTCCCCTGCCCCCCGAATACGCAACAAATCAAGGGAGTAAATAGTACCGGTAACCGATCTTACCTCCGAAGCAATCAAGAAGCGGGCGCAATCAGGGTAACCGATCTCGAATTGCGGGAGAAGTAACGGGTCTTGCCGCCCGTGCATTCCACCGGCAAGGTCTGACCGTCAACCGCCGCCGGCACCAGAGGAACCTGAGGATTAGCATCAAGATCCGGCCTTTTCCATCAGGAGCAATCAGGAGAACGAAGATCCCCAAGGAGCCCACCGGGCAACTCAAGAAATCACGAAAATTCACACTGGGAAATCAAGAGGGAAAAGAGGCAACCCAGCGGACAACTCACCGATCAGTCCCGCGCCATTGGGACCTCCCGCAGCGGCGCGCCGCCGGAAGGTGAACAGTGGAGACGCATCCCGGGCGCCGCCGAGCCACAGGCTTCGGCTTTGTGCTTATCAATCCCCACACCTCCCTCTCCCGGTTTTTTTTTTCTCTTCTCCCTCCTCCCCCTTTCTTTTCTCTTTCTCCCTCCCAAACTTGTTTTTTTCTCTCCCCTGTTTTTGTATTCTATCGGCAACTCCAACTGTGAAAGGGAGAGAGTGGAAGGTGGTGAGGGGAGGTTTGCCCTTTGCCCCGTATTATATTGGTGATTAGGCTTTACCGTTTTGCTAAAATCCATCGATGCCACAAAGGTGCACACGAAGAGAGATGTGATTCCATCTTCAACTTTAATTAGATTCAAAAACAGTCTCCAACTTTTTGTTGGAGTTTGGAGGTAGAGTGACAATTAATGTTGGAGCTAGCGTGACGATTAACTCTTGGTGCTAGAGTGACGATGTATTTCGGAGGTTTCTTACTTATTGACAATGCTGATGATGGAGTGATGTGTATTCGTGTGTCTGGTTGCTAGCTGTTCTTAATTTTTATACCAAAAGATATGCATAAGATGTGGCAGGCTCTAGCTTTATAATTGTTGAAAATGCATTAATGATGTGTGGTTGAACGATTTCTTTCCTTGGCGTTAAATGCTAAGGATAGATGCCATGCGTTCGTTTGTAAAAGTCGTTGGGATTTTGGAAATATATGAGATGGCAATGAGATGTTACATGTGCAGTAGTGGGATCTCATGTTTACTGGTTTGTAAAATTGGTGTAACTAGTGGGCGTATTTATTGGGCTACAACCTTATATGCCAACTCATGGTGAGATAAGAGATATAGATGGAGTCAAAGGATTCTTTTTCCAGATTTTTTCTATTAATGCTAGAGATATACTCCATCCATTTTTAAATATTTTTTGTTTTTACCTTTTCCATTTATTTGAATATTCATCATTTATTAAATATTTATGTAAATCAATATACACGCAACACTTTAAATATTTAGGAATAGGGGAGCATTTGGTAGATATTATTGCTTCTTCCAGTAATGAAATATTATCTTCCACCAATGAAATGAAGTGATCTACTTTCCCTATGGTTTATAGGCTTATGGTTTTAGTTTGGATTGTGGAGAAAATTTATAACACAGTATATTAATGTCCAAAAGCTATGGCATAATACCATGCTTGCTACAAGAACTTTCTTAACAATGAGTAATATGATGTATCCATAAATAAACTTTTTCTGATATTGAGTTGGATATGTGGTGTAAATAGCTAGGTTGATGAAAATGATCTGAAACGGTCGGTAAACGGTATCACAAATTTTGCAAATTTTACAAATATATCACGAAATTTTCAATTTTTTTATTTTATCAAGTGAATAGATCAAAACGGAACAGTATGATGAAAAAAGTTAGTTAAAAATAATAAGTATTGTAATACGATAAAAAAGGGATCAATCAAAACGGTTACCATTTTCATCCCTAACTTTGTGATATCTTCGAACGAGAGTAGACAGGGGAAATAAAAGTGGAATAAATTAGGGCTTGTTTGGTTACGGTCCTCAGCCAGGCAGATGCTCCCAGGCAGCAATCATGGCCCCAGGCTGAGGAAATCGACGGCCTGAGCATGCTGCCTGAGCCAGGCAGCGAATCACAGGCACCAAGCAAACAAGCCCTTATAGCATGAAGTTGAAGTTGCTTGGAATGTCCATTGATCTTCGAGTCAAGCCGCAATCTATGAGTGCATTGCCCATCTTGTGCATGCATGTGTACATATCTTCTATAACTATATAGGAGATCCTCACTAAAAATTTCTCTCAACTCTCATGAAGCCACATCATCACCTTCCACTAAGATGCATTAATTGTAACTTGGTCCACATTTTCTATTCATTAGATTATGTCTTATTTTTTATCTTTTCAAAAGTAGCATAAAAGTTTATGATTTGCATCAAGAGATAGCTTATATGGCTTTCGGGGTAATCTTTACGAGTGCACTATTTTTACGAGCAACTAAACAACCACAGTGATTTATAGTTACCAAAAAAACCTTCAAATCCCGCTGCAACGCGCGGGGAATCACCTAGTATGAAATAAGGAAATGCCAAACATATAAGGAACCATACGATTGGACAATTGGTGCTCTTTTCTCAGGTGGGGCTTCTACTTTATAGGAATTTAAGAAGTTTTTAGTTGTGAACAAGCCGTACACTCCACCAAATCATTTAGTATATGAACTTTACAGGAATTGTACCCACAAATAGAAAAAACTTGTTGCCCCAGATGGGAGTGGGTGTTTGCATATTAATTCTCCCAGGCCCATGACATTTTTTTTATTCTCGATTGTTTGCAGCGCACTCCCCTTCGTAAAACAGATCCTTCATATTGTTTAATTTGATCCATACCTGGAGAGGCTAACAAACTATTGTTTTTTTAGAAACAACTATTGGGGCATTTAAATTTGCAATGAAATGATATGCCGTTGCCGTGTGTCTGCCTTACATCACTAGCTGTGTGGTCCTAGCATTTTGCATCTTCCAAGTGCCAAAAGGACAGGCACAGGCGTACGTCAGGCTCATCAGGCCTCTTTTTATCCAAGGTAGTAAAGAAATAGGATGCCATTTCATTCCCAAAAGAAGGTAGAATTTGACAGTGTACTATGTACGAGCTGCCGTTTTTGTCTATGGGAGTAGTACGACGCCCGTGTTTAGTTCCCACACGAAATTTTTACCCATCACATCAAAGAAGAATCTTAGATGCATGAAGTATTAAACGTAGACGAAAAAGGTGAAAAGTTATATGGATGGGCTGTAAATCGCGAGACGAATCTAATGAGCCTACTTAATCCATGATTTGCAATAGTAGTGCTACAGTAACCATCCGCTAATTATGGATTAATTACCCTCTAATTACCATCGTTAGATTCGTCTCGAGATTTCCAACCTGTCCATATAACTTTCCACCTTTTTCGTCTACATTTACTACTCCTAAATTGGTAAAATCAATACCCGAAATCTTTTCACCAAAAACTTTCATCAACTAAACACGGGCGATGGATGACTCATGAGTGATTCGCACAAACCTCGAACTAGAAAAAAGAAAGTGCAAGTATAAAATATGGAGAATTGCGCGCTATCCTCCTTCCAACCATGCAAGTATCATCCTTAAAATGTCCATTAAATAGAGCGTCAATTGATTTTCTCTGATGAATTAACTGACTGAAAAATATTATTATGCAACTAGGGATATATATCCTTTTTCAAATAATAATTTTGGATATTTAATTAATTACATTCTAAAGCAGAGTTATTTCGATGCCAAAATTTAGTAGTATGCACTTAATGTATAGTAAATTTTAACAAACCCTTTGTCTCAGTGTCTCTGAAGTCTGAAGCATACATATGCAGGCCTATCTGAAGTCATGATTATTGCCCGGTTATGAATCTTGCTGCAGTACCACAATGAAATGCTAACGGAGACTGATACATTATTCTTAAGATTGATTATTTACTTCTTTCAGGATGGTTACATAATGTTAATTAATATCGATTTATAATAATACATCATGGAATATTGATAGAAACCAATCATTTTAAATATATCTGTACACAAGAATTATCATCTTTGAATGTCATGTCACGAAGACAGACCCGTGGACTAATCAATTAGCATTGACAGCGATCCTTTGCAAATGCAGACAAGTGCACTCCCAAATTAAAGCACTAAAGAATTCATGTCTATAATACGCTCACGTGCTAAAAATGACCAAGCCATGCATTGCACCATCGGTAGCAAATTCACACACGTAGCTCGATCAACATCCGAAAGGAAATTAATAAATATAATAATAAAGCATGTTTTGGTTAGGTAAAACTGGTTCTACCACAAACAAGACACCAGTATTTTCTCACTAAAGGCTATAGCTACATCGTCTCATGTATGTAACCTGCCATATTACACAAAACCAGCACCATGAGTCTCATCCTAGAAGAACCTCCAACCCAACTTGTTGACATTCATGGAGACCGCCGCCACCGTTGCGACCGAGCACGCTTTTCGAGACCCGCCGCGTGGTCCGTCAAGCTGCGGAAAAGGTCAGCACAGAAGGAACTATCCGTCACTGTTAGCATCGATGCTCCATGAAAGTGGAATTGGAGGTCATCAGAGCAGGAAAGCAACTCCCATTGCTGGAAAGCAACCGGGGCCGTTGGCAGCCACACAACGGAAAGAGAAGGGCACAAGCATGGACACACACCTGATGACTACCTGAGGCGTTGATTCGGTTGGCCTCTGCGTGAGGCATCTGGGCGCGACGGTGAGGTTTCGTGACTCTTTTTATTAGTTTTTTACGCCGATTTGATCATTTGAACGAGTCCTCTGGTGCTTTGGGAGCGCCGGAATGAGAGGCATGGGCTGCATTGGCTGCTTGAATTGGGTTGGTTGCCAGAAGAGCTGGGCACCTTGCTTTCCACATGCCGATATATGGAAATGGAATCCAGCTAGAGAGAGATCTAGACGGCATGATTAAATGTTCTCCTGTTATTCTTTTCATAATATATTTGTGTTCTTGATAAGAGTATTAGTGGATGGTGATTAAATTATTAATTAATATATATCAAGGACATGTTTAGTATATATGCAACGGCATGTGCACATATATGCAAAATATACATAAGGGCATTCTTCTTAAAGGAAGCGTTCACGTCCAGGCTTCGGCGCACGATAGATTTCGCCAAGCAGATTAAAAAAAAATCCTTGAACTTTGACGAAGTTTACAGAAAAAATGTGCAGTAAATCTCTAGTATTAAATCTGTTTCATCAATTCAATCATGAACTATGCTTGAATTATATTGTTTGATATTGCAAATATTAGTACTACCTCCGTTCCAAATTATAGATCGTTTTGGCTTTATTAGGTTTATAATTTTTGTTATGCACCTAGAACGCTATGTCTACATTCATAACAAAATCTATGAATCTAGAAAAGTCAAAACGACCTATAATTTGGAACATAGCAAGTATATTTTTCTATAAATTTAGTCAAAATTTTAAAAAAAAATAAAATTGACTCGGGATGAAACTAAAATGACCGGGCCTACATTTTAGAATCGACGGAGTACCATTTTACGATCGAGAAGATATCATCAAGCCGGTCCCAAGAGCATGCTTTGACGTAGTCAATAGATAAAGGATGAGCCACACAAAGTCCCAAACAATCATCACTATACCCATCACACACAGCACATACAAACACTAGTGACGTCCAAATCACCAGCAAATAGCTAGGTTAGCCAGGAACTCGTCCATCCATGCACGCGCTTTGTGTGGCGCTTGACTGGCTCTCTAGCTCCCCACCAACGTCCGTGCCATCTCCATCACATCCATCCATCTAACACACCAACAACGGCGTCGTCAAAGCTTTCGGTCGTGGAAGAAACACAATCATT